>CM067633.1:4518405-4534148 GCA_034336685.1 Luscinia luscinia | reverse complement strand
GACGTAGACGATGCTCACGGGCTGCTGAGCGTTGCAGGCTGGGGAGGGGGACATGGGGCTGGTGGGGGCAATCCTGAACTCCCCCAGCCCTAAATGGGGCACCTGAGAGCCCCCCAGCCCTGAAGGAGACAAGAGTCCCCTGCCCCAGGGACCCCAACCCTAAAGGAGACAAGAAACCCCAGAAATTGAGACCTTCAACCCAAAATGAGCCACCCAAAAATCCCCCAGCCCCAGGGACCCCAATCCTAAAGCAGCTGAGAACTCCCCACCATGGGGACCCCAACCCAAAATGAGCCACACAAAAATCTCCTGCCCCAGGACCCCAACCCTAAAGGAGCTGAGATCTCCCCACCATGGGGACCCCAACCCAAAATGAACCACACAAAAATCCCACAGCCCCAGAGACCCCAATCCTAAAGGAGCTGAGAACTCCCCACCATGGGGACCCCAACCCAAAATGAGCCACACAAAATCCTCCAGCTCCAGGGACCCCAGTCCTAGAGGAGCCACCTGAGAAACCCCAAATGGAGACCCCAACCCAAAATGAGCCACACAAAAATCCCCAGCCCCAGAGACCCCAATCCTAAAGGAGCTGAGATCTCCCCACCATGGAGACCCCAACCCAAAATGAGCCACACAAAAATCCCCCAGCCCCAGGGACCCCAGTCCTAAAGGAGCTGAGAACTTCCTGCCATGGGGACCCCAACCCAAAATGAGTCACACAAAAATCCTCCAGCTCCAGGGACCCCAGTCCTAGAGGTGCCACCTGAGAAACCCCAAAAATGGAGACCCCAACCCAAAATGAGCCACACAAAAATCCCCCAGCCCCAGAGACCCCAATCCTAAAGGAGCTAAGAATTCCCCAGCCCCAGGGACCCCAACCCAAAATGAGCCACACAAAAATCCCACAGCTCCAGGGACCCCAATCCTAAAGGAGCTGAGATCTCCCCACTATGGAGACCCCAACCCAAAATAAGCCACACAAAATCCCACAGCCCCAGAGACCCCAATCCTAAAGGAGCTGAGATCTCCCCACCATGGAGACCCCAACCCAAAATAAGCCACACAAAAATCCCACAGCCCCAGGGACCCCAACCCAAAATGAGCCACACAAAAACCTCCAGCCCCAGGGACCCCAAACCCAAAGGAGCCATTCAAGATCCTCCTGCCCAGGCCCTCCACTGTCCCCTCACTGTCCCCTCACTGTCCCCTCACCGTTGACCTCCTCGATGTGCAGCTCGGGTGAGGCCATGTAATACTTGTCACACAGCAGCTTGGCCATGTTGTAGGCATCTGGCAAAGGGGGGCACAGAGCTCAGCACCCCCTGCACCAACAGGAGCAGCTTCTGGGGTCCCCCCACCCCCAGACATCCCCCATCCCTACAGATCCCATGTTTTGGGGTCTCCTGCCCAGCTCAGGGGACAGTTTGGCTGAGGCCACCCCAAAGCTGGGACAGGAGTGGTCCCAAGGGGGACGTTCCAGTGACCCCCCCCCCAAACTGCCCCTCCCTGGTGGGGGTGGGAGCCCAGACCCCACCAACCTCTCACCACGTTGGCCACGTTGCAGTGGGGGTCGATGCTCCCGATGTGCTTGGGGTGGGCGGGGTTGGTGCTGCCATCGAAGAGCAGGGCTGGGGAGGGGACAGAGCTGGGACAGCTGGGGACAGCAGGGGACAACCCAGGACAGCTGGGGACACCCTGGGGACACCCTGGGGACAGCTGGGGACAGCTAGGGACAGCTGGGGACACCCCAGGGACAGCAGGGGACACCCCAGGGACAGCTGGAGACACCGTGGGGACAGCTGGGGACAGCTAGGGACAGCTGGGGACACCCTGGGAACACCCTGGGGACAGCTGGGGACACCCCAGGGACAGCAGGGGACACCCCAGGGATGATGGGGACCCTGGGGACAGCTGGGGACACCTCAGGGACAGCTGGGGACACCCTGGGGACAGCAGGGGACAGAGCTGGGGACATCCTGGGGACAGCTGGGGACACCCTGGGGACAGCTGGGGACACCTCAGGGACAAACTCCTGGGGTTAGGAGGGGACCCTTGGGGCAGGGAGAACCTTGGGGAGTGCCTGGGGTTGGTGGGGATGCTGAGGACAGAGGCCTGGGGACAGTGGGGGGGGTCAGGGGACACTGGTGGGTTCTGGGGACACTCTGTGAGTTCAGGGGATACTGTAGGGGTTCAGGGGACACTCCGGGCCCGGACACTCTGTGGGTTCTGGTGACACTGGTGGCTTCAGGTGACACTCTGGGGGCTCAGGGGACACTCCGGGGCTCTAGGTGACACTCTGGGGGCTCAGGGGACACTCCGGGCTCAGGGGACACTCGAGGGCTCTGACAGGGGACACTCTGGGGCTCTGGTGACACTCTGGGGGCTCAGGGGACACTCTGGGGGGACTCTGGTGACACTCCGGGGCTCCGGGGACGCTCCAGCCCGCCCAGCTCGCAGCGCCCTCACTGTGCTGGTTGATGAGCATGCGGATGGAGATGCGGCTCAGGTAGAAGCGATCCAGGAAGTACTGGATGTTCTGGTTGGACACCGGGTCGTCCCCGTACGTCTCCTTGTACTCGATCACCCCCTGCGCCATGGTGGGGACAACGTCGTTGTGCCGGTTCCGGATTGTCACCAGCGCGTTGGTGAACCTGCCCCGGGGACAGCGACAGCGCTGGGGACACCCGCTCCGGCCGCAGCCGCGATCCAGGCCGGGATTCCCCGGAGCCGAGGGCGCTGGGAAAACCCGGAGCGGATTCCGGTGGAACTCTGGGGTTACACCAGCGCGGCTCTGGGAGGGGGTGACGCCCCAAAACTGGGACTGGGGACAAGGACACGCTGTCACCTCCCGACTCACTGTCCCAGCGTGGCTTGGTCCTCGGGGTCCTTGTCGTGGAACTCCATGATGTCCAGCAGGCTCTGGACGTACCTGGGGGGACAGGGACATCCCCCAGCTGGCACCCCCGAGCACAGGGGACACCCCAGGTGACACCAGCACCCCTCAACACAGGCCCCCACCCCAAAACCTGCTGCGCCGGGGGTCCCTGTCCCACCCCACTGCCGGCACTGGCCCTTGGGGACACCTGGGGACACGGGGGGGTTGGGGCTGTGACAGGGGGTGGCACTGCCAGACCCCCTGGCACGGTCTGACCCCTTGGCACGGCCGGATCCCGCTGGCAGCGGGACAAACTGGACACTGGGGACACTGGACAAACAACAGGTCACGTGGTGGCACTGGGAAACGGGTCACGCTGCTGGCAGTGGCACGGGGACACTTAAAGGGACACTGAGACCCCCCCAGGACAGGGACATCCTGTGGCCCGGCCCTTTCAGCGAGCAGGTGGCACTGGTGGCATCCCCCTGCTGGCACGGGAGTGTCCCCAAAGGACCTGCAGTGACCCCTCCCGGTGTCACCCTCAGCTCCCAGTCTGTCCCAGCACCAGCTGTGGAGTCCCCAGCCTGTCCCCAGCTCCCTGCAGGTGACAGCGGGGTGGCACTGGGGGGACCCCAGAGGGTGACAACGAGAGGATTTGCGACAGTAGCACCCCAGGGGAGTGGCCGGGTGGGACCCTGCGGTGGCGGCAGCCCCAGGCGGTGGCAGTGTCCCCCTGTTCCCGTGTCCCCTGTCCCCTGTCCCCTGTCCCTGTCCCTGTCCCCGTGTCCCCGTGTCCCCTGTCCCCTGTCCCCCTGTCCCCGTGTCCCCGTGTCCCCCTTTCCCCTGTCCCCATGTCCCCGTGTCCCCGTGTCCCCTTTCCCCTGTCCCCTGTCCCCTGTCCCCGTGTCCCCCTGTCCCCTGTCCCCTGTCCCCGTGTCCCCCTTTCCCCTGTCCCCGTGTCCCCTGTCCCCTGTCCCCTGTCCCCGTGTCCCCTGTCCCCGTGTCCCCTGTCCCCTGTCCCCTGTCCCCGTGTCCCTCTGTCCCCCTGTCCCCTGTCCCCGTGTCCCCGAGTCCCCGTGTCCCCTGTCCCCTGTCCCCGTGTCCCCTGTCCCCGTGTCCCTGTCCCCTGTCCCCCTGTCCCCGTGTCCCTCTGTCCCCCTGTCCCCTGTCCCCGTGTCCCCGAGTCCCTCTGTCCCCTGTCCCTGTCCCCTGTCCCCCTGTCCCCGTGTCCCTTGTCCCCGTGTCCCCTGTCCCCGTGTCCCTGTCCCCTGTCCCCGTGTCCCCTGTCCCCGTGTCCCAGCACTGACCAGCTCTGCACCAGCTGCACCGAGGGCGTGCGCAGCACCCGGTCCGGCAGCAGGTTGATCTCCTTCATGATGTTGGAGAGGCGCACGGGCAGCTCCTGCCGCAGGAAGGCGAACGACGTCTTCTCACAGGCATTGCTGGAGCCTGGGGACACGGGGGACACGGGGGGACACGGGGGACACGGGGGGACGCGGGGGGACACGGGGTGAGCACCCACGGGACCCCCAGAGCCAGCGCTGGTGGCACTGCCACCCTCTGGGGCTGTGGAGAGGGGGCAGGAGCGGGTTTGCTGCTTGGCTGGGGAGGGGTGAGGGCTGGGGACACTGGGGACACTGGGGGCACACTGGGGGACACTGGGGGACACTGGGGGGGACAGGCTGGGTGCCCAGTGCCACCCAGAACAGCCCAAACTGGGGCTGGGAGACCCCTCAGAGCAATGTGGAGGGGAGAAGGAAGCTGGGCCACCACCAGAACCCACCACACACACCCCAGCCAGGGGACAGGGACACCCCACAGGCATGGGGGCACAGCTGCCCCAAACCCCCGGGGACAGGGGACACTGGACAGAGCAGGGCAGGGACTGGGGGACCCCAGAGCGCTGCCACCAGCCCGTCTGGGGGGACAGGGGACAAGAGGGGTGACACCAACGGGGGACATTTCCTGGGGGATGGGACGGGACTGGGGGTCCCAGCTGCCCACCCTGGGTCGGGGAATGGGGGTCCCACGGGGGTTTACTGGGGGGTCAGGATGTGTTTGGACACCCCCTCACGAGGGGTGAGGGGCACAGGGGACACCCCAAAAACGACCCGTTAGGAAACCACTTATTTACCCAGGGGATGTTGCTAAACCCCCCAACCCCAATAATGGAATATTTTAGGGGGGCTCAGAGTTACCCAGGCCCACTGACTGCGGGAGGAGCAGCCCCCAGACCCTCAGATTTACGGGGTGAGGAGAAATTCCCTGAGGGGGGAAGAGGATTTTCGGGGCAGGTGTGAGGGATTTCCCAAGGAGGGGTGTTGGCTGTGAGGAATTCCCAGGAAGGAAGGGGGGCAGGAACTCCCGAATTCCCGGGGCTGTGCACGCAGCTCCCTCCCCCAGCACCGCCCCCGCACCGGGGCTGTCCCTGTCCCCCCAGCAGGGCCGGGGGTCCCCGGGGTTGTTTTTTTTTTCTTTATTTACCGAAGTCCAGAAACTGCTTCATGGAGAGCGGCGACGGCGAGAACTTGCTGAAGTGCTCGATGTAGGTGGGGACGCCGGCCAGCGCCGCGCGCTTCCCGAGGCACCGCAGCAGCCGCATGGCCCCGCTGTGCCCCCGGTGTCCCCTCAGCGTCCCCCCAAAATCCCCTCAGCGCCCCCTCAGCGTCCCCCGCAAAATTCCTCAGCGCCGCCTCAGCGCCCCCTCAGAGTCCCCTCAGGGCCCCGCGAGCCCCGGGTCCGGCCCCGCCCCGCCGCACCGCGCGCAAACAACACACCCGCTGTCAATCACCGCCCCTCGGCCAATCAGAGCCCGCTCTGCCGCAAACCCCGCCCACCAGCCCTGCTAATCCGGCTTCGCCGTTGGGCACGCCCTGCTGTCAATCACCGCGAGCCACGCCCCTCAACGGAAATAATGCTGCCCGCCCCCTGTCAATCACTGAAAGCCACGCCCTTCAACGGAAATAATGCTGCCCGCTTCCTGTCAATCACTGAAAGCCACGCCCCTCAACGGAACCAGTTCTGCCCGCCCCGCTGTCAATCACCGCGAGCCACGCCCTTTAATGGAAATAATGCTGCCCGCCCCGCTGTCAATCACCGAGAGCCACGCCCCCAATGGAGCCAATGCTGCCCGCCCCGCTGCCAATCACCGCCTCGCGGCCAATCAGGACGCGCTCCACTTTGGGCCCCGCCCTCGCTGCACCGCCGCCGCTCATTTGCATATTCAGGGTTCCCATCAGCCCTCGGGGTCCCCGGCCGCATCCCGGGGTGTTTTGGGGGTTTGAGCCTTTCCCGAGGGTTTGGAGGGGTCTGAGCCCACCCCAACCTCCGCATTATCCTCCTCACCACCTCCTACCCCCCGGCGTACATCAACCCCCCTCCTCTTTTTGCCCCCCATCCCCAAAACCCCCAAACCCCCCCAAACCCCATCCCACCCCCAGCCATGACACGGAGGGGACACGAGGTTAAAAATCCCAGAGCGAGGCTTTATTGTGCCCCGGCGAGAAAGGGGTGGGGGGCTTTGGGGCCGGCTGGGGTGCAGGACCCTCCCCAGCAGCCCCCAGTACCGACAGCACGCTGGGACTGGACACCAAACACCAGAGACACGGAATAATTTAACCCCAGGGGCGGGGGCGAGGGTTTGCGGCGGGGGACACGGCCCGGAGCGCTGCACCCCCCCAGTCACAGCGGGGAGACCCCCGAGGGGCTGGGGATGGGGAGGGGCGCAGGAGGGAATGAGCTCCCCAAATTTTCACCCCGGGGGAAAGCAGAGGGTCCCAGCACCGAGGGGAGCGTGTCCCGGTTTGTCCCAGAGTGGCTGGGGACAGGGACAGGGACAGGGACAGGCACAGGGACCGGGGACAGGGACAGGGACAGGGACAAGGACAAGGACAGGGACACGGACAAGGACAGCGAGGTGGCGAGCGGAGTGTCAGCGCGGGGGGAAGGCACTCGGTGAGCCCAGCAGCATTTTGGGGAGCAGGGGGGGCGCACTGGGAGCCCCCACAAGCGTGCAAGGCACGGGCGTGCAAGAGCCCCCCGGGCGAGCCGGGGAGGGGCTGCGGGAGCCCAGGAGGGGCTGCGGGAGCCCAGGAGAGGGTTCGGGAGCCCAGGAGAGGGTTCGGGAGCCCAGGAGAGGTTTTTCGGGAGCCCAGGAGAGGTTTCGGGAGCCAAAACCGGGGGCGGCCGCGCCCGAGGGGACGGGCACGGGGAGAGACGCGCTTGTGCAAAGTCACAGCCCCCTCGCAGGGGGCCCGGGGGGGGACAGGGGTCAGTAGTACTTGTCCGGCTCCTGCCACTTGGTCACCCAGAGCTTCTTGCGGCGGCGGCGGGGCAGGAGCCCCCCGGGCTGGTAGCGCTGCTCCTGCCGGATCCGCACCGCGTGGTACTTGGGCATGATCCGGTAATAGCGGCTCCGCTGGAAAAAATCACACTGGGAACGGGGGGAGAGAGGACAGCGGGTCAGCGAGGGGCTGGGAGGGTCGGGGGCACGGAGAGAGACCCCCGAGGCGGCGCAGAGAGCAGCAAAGGAGCGGCAGCAATCCTGGAGAGACCCCGGCGCCCTGCGGGGACCCTGCGGGACAGAGGAAGAGGAGGAGGCTGAAGAGGAGGAAGGCGCCGCCGCAGCCCGGCCCCTCGGGGCATTACCCGGCGGGGCCCGGGGGGCGCGGGGGGTGCCCCCCGTTAGTAGTCATCCGTCAGCCGCTCGGTTTCCGACGGCTGGATCCTCATCTCCGCCTTCTGCCCCTTGGCCTCGTACATGGCGCGGGTGTTGGCCCGCCGGAAGAACCCGCACTGCAGGGAAGGGCACAGGGTCAGGGGCCGGGGCGGCGGGGGGCTCCCCGCGGGGTGCGGGGGTCCTGCGCAACCAGCAGGGCAAAAGGGGGGCTTCAGGAATCTGGGGGTGTCCCCCAGGAGATCCGCCCTTCTTCGGGCGCACAGCCCCGAGTGTTCTGCGCCCCAGGACGAGCCGGGAATGTCTCTGCTCCTCTTCCTCATCCCTCTCCGGCTGGGAATCTTCCTCCCGGGAGGGCACCTCCCACCTGGGGGACACCTGCCACCCCCGGGGGCAATTCCAGCCGCGGGGACAGTCTCCCAGCCGTGGGGACAATCTCCCAGCCGCGGGGACAATCTCCCAGCCGCGGGGACAGTCTCCCAGCCGCGGGGACAATCTCCCAGCTCTGGGGACAATCTCCCAGCTCTGGGGACAATCTCCCAGCCGTGGGGACAGTCTCCCAGCCGCGGGGACAGTTTCCCAGCCGCGGGGACAATCTCCCAGCTACGGGGACAGTCTCCCAGCCTCGGGGACAGTTTCCCAGCCGCGGGGACAATCTCCCAGCCTCGGGGACAATCTCCCAGCTGTGGGGACAGTCTCCCAGCGGTGGGGACAATCTCCCAGCCGTGGGGACAGTTTCCCAGCCGTGGGGACAATCTCCCAGCCGCGGGGACAATCTCCCAGCCTCGGGGACAATCTCCCAGCCGCGGGGACAATCTCCCAGCCGTGGGGACAGTTTCCCCAGCCGTGGGGACAATCTCCCAGCCGCGGGGACAATCTCCCAGCCTCGGGGACAATCTCCCAGCCTCGGGGACAATCTCCCAGCCGTGGGGACAATCTCCCAGCTGTGGGGACAATCTCCCAGCCGTGGGGACAATCTCCCAGCCGCGGGGACAGTCTCCCAGCTATGGGGACAATCTCCCAGCCGCGGGGACAGTTTCCCAGCTGTGGGGACAATCTCCCAGCTATGGGGACAATCTCCCAGCCGTGGGGACAATCTCCCAGCCGGGGGACAGTCTCCCAGCTATGGGGACAGTCTCCCAGCCGCGGGGACAGTTTCCCAGCCGTGGGGACAATCTCCCAGCCGTGGGGACAATCTCCCAGCCGTGGGGACAGTCTCCCAGCCGCGGGGACAGTCTCCCAGCCGTGGGGACAATCTCCCAGCTCTGGGGACAGTCTCCCAGCCGCAGCCCTCGCCAGGCAGGGAGGAGGCAGCCAGGGGCACACGAGGTCTGAGCACAGCTCCTGCAGCCCCTCCTCCCCGGGAGGGGCTTTGGGGACCCCCCTCACCTTCCAGAGGAGGAGGATGATGAGCCCCAGCAGCAGCAGCCCGGCTGCCACCGACACCAGCACCAGCCAGAGCGCGATCTCGGCCGGCTGCTCCTCCTGCAGCTCCGAGTCCACGTCCACCGAGAACTGGGCGGGAGGGCAGGGCCTCGTTGGGGGCACGGAGCTCTAGCCTGGCCCCAGCCCCGCCCAGTTTGCCCCAGTTTGCCCCAGTAAGGGCTCCCTGGCCTGGCTCACCCGCACCGTGTGGTTCCTCATGGTGATGGTGGGCACCTGCGAGCGCAGGAACAGCGTGGCCGTGCCCGTCACCTTCACACGGTCAAAGTCCCGGAACTCCTGGGGACGGGGGGACACGGTGAGGGACAGGGACAGGCAGATGATGGACAGGGACACAGGGTGGGACAGGGACATGGGTGAGGGACAGGGACACGGGTGAGGGACAGGGACACGGGTGAGGTGAGGACAGGGACAGGACAGAAGGTGGGACAGGGACACAGGTGGGACAGGGACACGGGAGAGGGACAGGGACAGGCAGATGATGGACAGGGACACGGTGAGGACAGGGACACGGGAGAGGGACAGGGACACGGGTGAGGGACAGGGACACGGGTGAGGGACAGGGACACAGGTGAGGGACAGGAACACAGGTGGGGACAGGGACATGGATGAGGGACAGGGACATGGATGGGCAGGGACACGGGGATGTTTCATAGGGACACATGTGAGGAACAGGGACACACAGATCATGGACAGGGAGACAGGTGAGGGGCAGGACACAGGTGAGGGACAGGGACACAGGTGGGACACACACGGATGAAAGAGGGGGAGGATGAGGATGATGATGATGATGGTGGACACACAAAAGGAGGTGTGACACAGGTGACAACAGGGACACACAGGGGTGGCTGCCAGCTCCCTGAGCACACTCTGTGCCCTGTTTAACACCCCCAGGGGCTGGGGCAGCCCCCAGCCCGCAGCCCCAGCGCTGACCTCGATGAAGGTGCTGTTCCAGACGCGTGCGCGGAGGCTGAAGCTGGAGGGGAGCTGCGTGTGCCGCAGGGGACACTCGAACCAGACGCAGCGCGCCGTGCCCGCCGAGCAGCTCTGGGGACACGGGGCAGGGTAAGAGTACTGCTGCCCCCTTGTGGGCACAACCGGTACTGCAGCGCACGTAAAAGTGCTGCCCCTGTGGGCGCAACCGGTACTGCAGTGCACCACAAAGTGCTGTCCCCTTGTGGGCACAACCGGTACTGCAGAATCCCTAAAAGTGCTGCCCCCTGTGGGCAAAACCGGTACTGCAGTGCCCCTAAAAGTGCTGCCCCCTTGTGGGCACAACCGGTACTGCAGAACACGTAAAAGTGCTGCCCCCCTGTGGGCACAACCGGTACTGCAGAACACGTAAAAGTGCTGCCCCCCACCCGTGGGCAAAACCGGTATTGCAGCGCCCCAAAAGTGCTGCCCCTTGTGAGCACAACCGGTACTGCAGCGCCCCAAAAGTGCTGCCCCCTGTGGGCAAAACCGGTATTGCAGCGCCCCTAAAAGTGCTGCCCCCTTGTGGGCACACCCGGTACTGCAGTGCCCCAAAGTGCTGCCCCTGTGGGCACAACCAGTACTGCAGAATCCCTAAAAGTGCTGCCACCTTGTGGGCACAACCGGTACTGCAGCGCCCCTAAAGTGCTGCCCCCTTGTGGGTACAACTGGTACTGCAGCGCCCTAAAAGTGCTGCCCCTTGTGGGCAAAACTGGTACTGCAGCGCCTCTAAAAGTGCTGCCACCTTTTGGGCACAACCGGTACTGCAGCGCCCCAAAAGTGCTGCCCCCTTGTGGGTACAACTGGTACTGCAGCGCCCTAAAAGTGCTGCCCCCTTGTGGGTACAACTGGTACTGCAGAATCCTAAAAGTGCTGCCCCCTGTGGGCAAAACTGGTACTGCAGAATCCCTAAAAGTGCTGCCCCTTGTGGGCACAAACGGTACTGCAGTGCCCTAAAAGTGCTGGCCCCTTGTGGGCACAGCTGGTACTGCAGAACACGTAAAGTGCTGCCCCCTTGTGGGCACAACCGGTACTGCAGAGCCCCAAAGTGCTGCCCCTGTGGGCAAAACTGGTACTGCAGAGTCCCTAAAAGTGCTGCCCCTTGTGGGTATAACCGGTACTGCAGAAGCCCTAAAGTGCTGCCCCTTGTGGGTACAACTGGTACTGCAGCGCCCTAAAAGTGCTGCCCCCTGTGGGCAAAACTGGTACTGCAGCAGCCCTAAAAGTGCTGCCACCTTGTGGGCACAAACCGGTACTGCAGCGCCCCTAAAGTGCTGCCCCTTGTGGGCACAACTGGTACTGCAGAATCCCTAAAAGTGCTGCCACCTTGTGGGCACAACTGGTACTGCAGCGCCCTAAAAGTGCTGCCCCCTGTGGGCAAAACTGGTACTGCAGCGCCCCAAAAGTGCTGCCCCCTGTGGAGTACAACCGGTACTGCAGAATCCCTAAAAGTGCTGCCCCTGTGGGCACAAACTGGTACTGCAGAATCCCTAAAAGTGCTGCCCCCTTGTGGGCAAAACTGGTACTGCAGAGTCCCTAAAAGTGCTGCCCCCTTGTGGGCAAAACCGGTACTGCAGCGCCCTAAAAGTGCTGCCCCCTGTGGGCAAAACTGGTACTGCAGAATCCCTAAAAGTGCTGCCCCCTTGTGGGTACAACTGGTACTGCAGCGCCCCAAAAAGTGCTGCCCCCCTGTGGGTACAACCGGTACTGCAGAATCCCTAAAAGTGCTGCCCCCTGTGGGCACAACTGGTACTGCAGAATCCCTAAAAGTGCTGCCGTCTGTGGGCAAAACTGGTACTGCAGAGTCCCTAAAAGTGCTGCCCCCCTGTGGGCAAAACCGGTACTGCAGCGCCCCTAAAAGTGCTGCCCCCTGTGGGCAAAACTAGTACTGCAGAATCCTAAAAGTGCTGCCCCGTTGTGGACAAAACTGGTACTGCAGAACACGTAAAAGTGCTGCCCTCTGTGGGCACACCTGGTACTGCAGTTCACCAAAAGTGCTGCCCCCTGTGGACAGAGCCTGGTACTGCAAAGCACCACCCTGGTGCCAGGAAACTTTGGGGACAATGACCTGTCCCACCCCCCTGAACCCCCTCACTCACCAGCACTGTCTCGGACCTCGGGCGCCGGCCGGTGGCCAAAGTGACCGGAGGCTCGCCCGGCTCGGGGGGCTCCAGCTCCCGTCTCTGCCGGGATGGAGCCTGGTCCTGCAGCAGCTGAGGGGGGACACGAGCCCCATCAGAGCCTGAGACCCTCGTGGTGGGGCAGGGACACGGCCCTGGGGGCACAGGGGACTCACGGTGAGGTTGAGGGGGTTGATGAGCCCCCCGGGGGGGTGGCAGGTGTCGTTGCCGTTCACCAGGATCTCGGTGGGGTACAGCAGCCATTTGCCATTGGGGATCTCGTAGGGCCACTCAAAGCCCAGCAGGATGGTGCCCAGCGTGCCCAGGGACTCGCCCTTGGTGGTCACCTGTGGGCAGGGAGGGAGGTGGAGTCTGGAATTCCCAAATCCACTTCCCTGCCACATTCCCAAATCCTGCTGACCACACCCAGCTCACCTGGAAGTCGAAGGTGAGGGGGCTGCCCACGTCCTGCTCCTGCTTCATGGCCGACTCGCCCACCACGGTCCCGCTGAAGTAGGACTGGATGTGGGAGGAGGCTCTGGGAACGGGATGGGGGATGGGAATGGCGTGAGGGGCACAGGGGACACCCCATTGCTGCCACACGGAGGGTGACACAGCCAGACTGGGGTGGGGGAATGGAGGGGACACAGAGGGGACACAGAGGGGACCAGGGGACACAGAGGGGACACAGAGGACCAGGGGACACTCACATGCTCAGCGAGGACTGGATGCTGTAATCCACCAGCAGCTTGGCCAGCACGGGCTGCAGATCCTCCTGGGTGCTCTGCCTGCCAGGGGACCGGGGCTGGCATGTCCCCAATCCCAAAGGGACCGTCCAGGGCCACCATGTCCCCACCCCAAGGGGACACCCCCACCCCTGTCCCACCCCCCACTCACGTGGACAGCTCCAGCCACACCGACACCTCCCGCGTGTCCAGCATGATCCCGATGGCTTCGAAGGTGATGGTCAGCTCTGCCTGCAGCGCGGGGACAGGGAGCAGCTCAGCTGCACCCCACCTGCTGAGCCCCCCAGGAAGGTCCAGGGGGCAGTGGGGGGCACTAGGGGACAGTGAGGGGCACTGGGGGGCACTGGGGGGCACTGGGGGCACTCTCACCCTCTGGTTCCTCTTGAAGGGGTTGCCCAGCTCGCACAGCACGGTCTCCCCAAAGGTGCAGGCTCCGCTCTGGGGGGAACAAGTGGGTCAGGACTGTCCTGGCCCAGCCCAGGTGGGTGGGTGGCCTCAGGTGGGTGCCCCAGGTGCCCCCAGGTGCCCATACTGGGCACACGGAGGAGGGCAGCAGGCTGGGTGGGTACCCCAGGTGGCTCTGGGTGCCCCAGGGGTGAGTGGGTGCCCCCCGTACCGGGTGCACGGAGGAGGGCAGCAGGCTGGGTGGGTACCCCAGGTGGCTCAGGGTACCCCAGGTGGCTCTGGGTGCCCCAGGTGGCTCAGGTGCCCCAGGTGTGTCCCCCAGGGGTGGGTGGGTGCCCGTACCGGGCTCACGGAGGAGGGCAGCAGGCTGGGTGGGTACCCCGGGTGGCTCTGGGTACCCCAGGTGTTTCTGGGTGCCCCCAGGTGGGTACCCCAGGTGGGTGCCCCAGGGGTGGGTGGGTGCCCCCAGGTGGCTCAGGCGCCCCAGAGGTGGGGCAGCCCAGGCTGGCTGGGTACCCCAGGTGTTTCTGGGTACCCCAGGTGGGTGCCCCAGGTGGGTGAGGTGCCCCGTACCGGGCGCACGGAGGAGGGCAGCAGGCTGGGTGGGTACCCCAGGTGGCTCTAGGTGCCCCAGGTGGTGCCCCAGGTGGGTGTGCCCCCGTACCGGGCGCACGGAGGAGGGCAGCAGGCTGGCGGGCGCGCTGACGTTCAGCAGCGCCTCGTGCGCGTCCTCCCCGTCCCAGGGCGCCGAGGGCGCGTTGCTGATCTCGATGCTCAGGTGCAGCTTCCGCACGTCCCGGCTGTACTGCAGCACCTGCGTCCCGTTCAGCCTGCGGGACAGGGCTCAGCGCCGGGGCACGGACAGCCCGGGGGCAGCGACATGCCCGGGGGACAGGGACACGCCCGGGGGACAGGGACACACCCGGGGGCACAGGGACATGCCCGGGGGACAGAGGTGACACCCCCGGGGGACAGGGACACGCCCCAGGGGACACAGGGGACACACCCCAGGGGACAGAGGTGACACCCCTGGGGCACAGGGACACACCGGGGGCACAGGGACACCCCTAAGGGACAGAGGTGATACTGCCAGCAGTCAGTGACACCCCCGGGGACAGAGGTGACACCCAAGGGACAGAGGTGACACCCCCGGGGGGCAGGGACACCCCAGGGGGGCAGAGGTGACACCCCCAGGGGAATGTGACACCCCCAGGGGACAGTGACACCCCGTGGCACAGTGACATCCCCAGGGCACAGTGATACCTGCGTGGGACAGTGACTCCCCCGTGGGACAGGGGGACACCCTGGGGACAGGTGACACCCCGTGGGACAAGGTGACACCCCGTGGGACACAGGGTGACCCTGGGGGCGCCGCTGTCACCTGGGCAGGGGCTGGTTCTGCTCGGTGACGAAGCTGCTGCGCAGCTGCAGGTTGCTGTAGCACTGGTTGTCCGAGCCACACTCCTTCTGGAACTCGACCTGCAGCCACAGGGACGCGTCCCCTCAGCCCCTGTCACCCCCCGGGCACCCCGGGGTGTCCCCCCAGCACCCAGCACACCTTGGTCTCGTTGTGGTGGGGCTGGTCCTGGTTGAGCACGGGGAAGGCGTCCAGGGGGTGGGGACCCAGCTGGAAGGTTCTGGGCCTCTCCAGCAGCGAGTAGTTCATGGAGAGCACGATGGGGTGCAGCTTGTCCCGGATGTTCTCCTGCGGGGAGCACACGGGGATCCCCCCCAAGGGAACCCCCAAAATCAGCTCCGGCCTCAGGCACGTCTGGGAGCAGGGAGAGACCCCAGAGGGTCACAGGGAGGGAGGGAGGAGAGGGAGAGAGAGAAGGGAGAGAGGGAGGGATGGAGGGATGGATGGATGGATGGATGGATGGATGGATGGATGGATGGATGGATGGATGGATGGATGGATGGATGGATGAGAGGGATGGATGGATGGAAAGAGGGAGGGATGGAAAGAGGGAGAGATGGACAGATCCATCAATCCATGGATGGATGGAAGGAAGGAAGAAGGGATGGAAGGAAAGAGGGAAAGGATGGATGGATAGAATGAAGGAGGGAAGGAAGGAAGAAGAGATGGATAGAAGGAAGGAGGCATAGATGGAGGGAAGGAGAGATGGAAGGAAGGAAGGAAGGAAGGAAGGAAGGAAGGAAGGAAGGAAGGAAGGAAGGAAGGAAGGAAGGGAAGGAAGGAAGGAAGGAGGGATGGAAGGAGAGGATGGATAGGAAGGAAAGAAGGAAGGATGGAAGGAAGGAGGGATAGATGGAAGGATGGAGGGATGGATGGAGGAAGGAGGGATGGAAAGGGAAGGAGGGAGGGAAGCAGGGAGGGAAGGAAGGAGGGATGGATAGAAGGATGGAGGGAAGGAAGCAGGGAGGGAAGGACTCACCAGCAGCAGCAGCTCCCGGGACTGGCAGCGCGTGTCGGGCAGGACGAGGCGCCCGCTGTAGGTGGCAGACTGGGACCCCCAGAACCTGACCCGGGGCGGGTGCCGGTC
>CM067633.1:4407948-4518305 GCA_034336685.1 Luscinia luscinia | reverse complement strand
CGTTCTGCCCCAGTTCAAACCCAGTCTAGCCCCAGTTCTGCCCCAGTATAACCCTCGTTTTGCCCCAGTTCAAACCCAGTCTGGCCCCAGTTCTGCCCCAGTACAAGCCCTGCTCAGCCCCAGTCTGGCCCCAGTTCTGCCCCAGTACAACCCTAGTTCTGCCCCAGTCTGGCCCCAGTCCTGCCCCAGTCCAAGCCCTGCTCAGCCCCAGTCTGGCCCAGTTCAAACCCAGTCTGGCCCCAGTTCTGCCCCAGCCCAAGCCCAGCTCAGCCCCGGTCCCGGGGGCAGTGCCAGTGGGTTGAGCCCTGCCCGTGCCCTGCCCGTGCCCCTGCCCGTGCCCTGCCCTGCCCTGCCCGTGTCCCTGCCCGTGCCCTGCCCTGCCCTGCCCTGCCCTGCCCTGCCCGTGCCCTGCCCTGCCCTGCCGTGCCCTTCCCGTGCCCTGCCCGTGCCCCTGCCCTGCCCTGCCCTGCCCTGCCCGTGCCCTGCCCGTGCCCCTGCCCTGCCCTGCCCTGCTCGTGCCCTGCCCGTGCCCTTCCCGTGCCCTGCCCGTGCCCTGCCCTGCCCTGCCCTGCCCTGCCCGTGTCCCTGCCCTTCCCGTGCCCTGCCCGTGCCCTGCCCTGCCCTGCCCGTGTCCCTGCCCTGCTCGTGCCCTGCCCTTCCCGTGCCCTGCCCGTGCCCTGCCCTGCCCTGCCCTGCCCGTGCCCTGCCCTGCCCTGCCCTGCCCTGCCTGTGCCCTGCCCGTGCCCTGCCCGTGCCCTTCCCGTGCCCTTCCCGTGCCGTGCCGTGCCGTGCCGTGCCGTGCCGTGCCGTGCCGTGCCGTGCCCGCGGCTCTGTCCCCGCTCAGAGCGTGCTCCGCGTGGTTTTCCACGACCGGCGGCTCCGGTACTCGGAGCAGCAGCAGCTCGAGGGGTGGCGCTGGAGCCGCCCGGGCGATCGGATCCTGGACATCGGTGGGTGCCGGGGCTGGGGGGCTGGGGGGCTGCAGGGCCTGTGCTGAGCCCCCTCCCGCAGACATCCCGCTCTCCGTGGGGATCCTGGAGCCCCAAATCCACCCCACGCTGCTCAACACGGTGGAATTCCTCTGGGACCCTCCAGGCGCACGTCCGTGTTCGTGCAGGTGGGAGCCGCGCCTGGGGGGTTTGGGGGTTTGGGGGATTCTGGGGGGTTTTGGGGGGTTCTGGGGGGTTCTGGGGGGTTCTGGGAGGTTTTGGGGGGTTCTGGGGGGTTCTGGAGGGTTCTGGAGGGTTCTGGGGGTTCTGGGGATTCTGGGGAGGTTTTGGGGAGGTTTTGGGGGGTTCTGGAGGGTTCTGGGGGGTTCTGGGGGTTCTGGGGGGTTTGGGGAGGTTTTGGGGGTTCTGGGGGGTTCTGGGGAGGTTTTGGGGGTTCTGGGGGGTTCTGGGGGGTTCTGGGGGTCACGGAGCCCGGTCCCGACCCCCGCTGTCCCCCCGCGGCAGGTTCACTGCATCAGCACCGAGTTCACGCTGCGGAAGAACGGGGGGGAGAAGGGGGTCCCGTTCCGCCTCCAGATCGACACCTTCGGGGCGGGGGGCAGGGGCGGCCCCCCCGAGCACCTGCACTCGGCCAGCTGCCTGGTCAGGGTGTTCAAGGTACCGGGGAGGGGGGACCGGTGCCACCAGTGTGACCAGTGCCACCAGTGTGAGCAGTGTGAGCAGTGCCACCAGTGCCACCAGTGTTCCCAGTGCCACCAGTGTTCCCAGTGCCACCAGTGTGACCAGTGTCACCAGTGCCCCCAGTGCCACCAGTGCCACCAGTGTGACCAATGCCACCAGTGCCACCAGTGTGACCAGTGTTCCCAGTGCCACCAGTGTGACCAGTGTGACCAGTGCCCCAGTGCCCCCAGTGCCCCCAGTGTGAGCAGTGTGACCAGTGCCCCCAGTGTGACCAGTGCCACCAGTGTGAGCAGTGTGACCAGTATGACCAGTGCCACCAGTGTTCCCAGTGCTACCAGTGTGACCAGTGCCACCAGTGTGAGCAGTGCCACCAGTGTGACCAGTGCCACCAGTGTGAGCAGTGTGACCACTGCCACCAGTGTGACCAGTGTTCCCAGTGTGACCAGTGCCCCAGTGCCCCCAGTGCCCCCAGTGTGACCAGTGCCACCAGTGCAAGCAGTGCCCCCAGTGTAACCAGTGCCCCAAGTGTGAGCAGTTCCACCAGTGTGACCAGTGCCCCCAGTGTGAGCAGTGTGACCACTGTGACCCCCAGTGTGACCAGTACCCCCAGAGCTCCCAGTGCCACCAGTGCCCCCAGTGCCTCCTCATCACTGGGAGATGCAGCTCGGAGCGTGGGGCAGCGCAGGGGGTTGGGGGGATGCACGGGGGGCTCTGGGCACCCCAAGGGTCCGGGTGCCTCGGGTGTCCCGGGGGTCCCGGCTGTCCCGACTGTCTCGGGGGGTCCCAGGGTGTCCCGGCTGTCTCGGGGTGTCGCTGGTGTCCCGGGGTGTCCCGGCTGTCCCAGGGTGTCTCGGGGTGTCGCGGGGGTCCCGGGGGGTCCCGGCTGTCTCGGGGGGTCGCAGGGGTCCCGGCGGGTCCCGGGGGTCCCGGGGGTCCCGGGGTGTCGCGGGGGTCCCGGGCCGCGCTCACGCCCCCGCAGCCCAAGGGCGCCGACAGGAAGCAGAAGACGGACCGGGAGAAGGTGAACAAGCGGCCGGCGGCGGAGCGGGACCAGTTCCAGCCGTCCCGCGAGAGCACCGTGCTGGCCGAGGTGGGGCGGGCCTGGCGCCCCGCGGGCCGGGGGACCCCGGGACCCGCGCCCATCGCCCCTCCCCCGCAGTGCGCCCCGTGGCCGGACGCGCTGGGCGCCCCTGAGCCCCCCGGGGCTGCCGTCCCCGCCCCCGGCGAGCTGCTGAGCCCCGAGAGGTGAGCGGGGACCCCTGGACCCCCAAATATTCCCCGTGAGCGGGGACCCTGGACCCCCCAAATATTCCCCACTTTGGGGTCCTGGCTCATCCCGCCGCCCCGCAGGGTGTGCGTGTCCCCGAGGGGCCCGAGGAGAGTCCTGGCGAGGTGAGCGACCCCCCAGAGCCCCCCGGGCCGCGGAGGGGCTGAGGATGTGCCCCCTGAGCCCCCCGAGCCCCCCGGGCGCTGAGCCCCCTGAGCCCCCGAGCCCCCCAGGCGCTGAGCCCCCTGAGCCCCCCTGAGCCCCCGAGCCCCCCAGGCGCTGAGCCCCCTGAGCCCCCCGAGCCTCCCCAGGCGCTGAGCCCCCTGAGCCCCCCGAGCCCCCCCAGGCGCTGAGCCCCCTGAGCCCCCCTGAGCCCCCCGAGCCCCCCCGGGCGCTGAGCCCCCTGAGCCCCCTGAGCCCCCCCAGGCGCTGAGCGCCCCGAGCCCCCTGAGCCCCCCTGAGCCCCCTGAGCCCCCCAGGCGCTGAGCCCCGGCGCGTCCCCGCGGGACACGCAGCAGTGGCTGCTCCGGCGCCGCTTCGCCTCCTGCGCCCGCGCGTTCGCCAACTTCAGCGGTGAGAGCGGGGACAGAGCTGGGACCCCTCCTCACCCCTGAGCCCCCTCCTCATCCCCTGAGCCCCCTCCTCACCCCCTGAGCCCCTCCTCACCCCTCCTCACCCCTGAGCCCCTCCTCACCCCTGAGCCCCTCCTGCACCCCTGAGGCCCCTCCCACCCCCTGAGCCCCTCCTGCACCCCTGAGCCCCTCCTCACCCCCTGAGCCCCTCCTCACCCCCTGAGCCCCTCCCACACCCCCTGAGCCCCTCCTCACCCCTGAGCCCCTCCTCACCCCTGAGCCCTCCCCACCCCTGAGCCCTCCTGCACCCCTGAGCCCTCCTCACCCCTGAGCCCCTCCTCACCCCCTGAGCCCCTTCCTGCACCCCTGAGCCCCTTCTACCCCCTGAGCCCTTCCTCACCCCTGAGCCCCTCCTCACCCCCTGAGCCCCTTTTCTGCACCCCTGAGCCTTCCCACACCCCTGAGCTTCCCTCCTGCACCCCTGAGCCCCTCTCACCCCTGAGCCCCTCTCACCCCCTGAGCTTCCCTCCTGCACCCCTTCTGCACCCCTGACCCCCTCCTGCACCCCTGAGCCCCCTCACTCCCCTGAGCTCCTCCTGCCCCTCTGAGCCCCTCCTGCCGCCCCTGAGCCCCCTCTCACCCCCTGAGCCCTTTTCTGCCCCCCTGAGCCCCTTCTGCACCCCCTGAGCCCCTCCTGCACCTCCTGAGCCCCCTTCTCACTCCCCTGACCCCCTCCTGCCGCTCCTCCTGCCTCCTGAGCCCCTCCTCACCCCTGAGCTCTCCTGCACCCCTGAGCCCCCTTCTCTATCCCCGAGCCCCCTCCTGCTGCCCCTCCTCTGCCCCCCTGAGCCCCCCTGTCCGCAGGGGCCGATCTGCTGAAGCTCTTCCGCAGGGACCTGATCCAGATCTGCGGAGCCCCCGACGGCATCCGCCTGTGCCACGCCCTGGCGGGTAGGTGCAGCTCCCGCCCCCCCGCCTCTTTTTGGGGACCCTCTGGAGGTTCCGTGGGGTTCGGCCGCATCCTGCGCCCCCCAGACCCTTCTGTGCCCCCCCAGGTGCCCGCGGCCCCGGCTGACCCTGCACGTGGCGCGGGAGCGCGGCGGGGCTGAGGCGGCGGAGGAGGCGGGAGCAGGTGGGAGGGGCTCAGGTGTGTAAGGAGGGCTCAGGTGGGTGGGGAGGGGCTCAGGTGTGCTGGGAGGGGCTCAGGTGTGTCAGGGGGGCTCAGTGTGTAAGGAGGGGCTCAGGTGTGCGGGGAGGGGCTCAGGTGTGTCAGGAGGGGCTCAGGTGTGCGGGGAGGGGCTCAGGTGTGTCAGGGGGCTCAGGTGTGTCAGGAGGGCTCAGGTGTGTGAGGAGGGGCTCAGGTGTGCGGGGAGGGGCTCAGGTGTGTCAGGAGGGCTCAGGTGTGTAAGGAGGGGCTCAGGTGTGCGGGGAGGGGCTCAGGTGTGCGGGGAGGGGCTCAGGTGTGTAAGGAGGGCTCAGGTGTGTGGGGAGGGGCTCAGGTGTGTGGGAGGGCTCAGGTGTGTGAGGAGGGGCTCAGGTGTGAGGAGGGGCTCAGGTGTGTGGGGAGGGGCTCAGGTGTGTGAGGAGGGGCTCAGGTGTGTCAGGAGGGCTCAGGTGTGTAAGGAGGGGCTCAGGTGTGTAAGGAGGGCTCAGGTGTGTGAGGAGGGCTCAGGTGTAAGGAGGGGCTCAGGTGTGCGGGGAGGGGCTCAGGTGTGTCAGGAGGGGCTCAGGTGTGTGAGGAGGGCTCAGGTGTGTCAGGAGGGGCTCAGGTGTGTAAGGAGGGCTCAGGTGTGTGAGGAGGGGCTCAGGTGGGTGGGGAGGGGCTCAGGTGGGTGGGGAGGGGGCTCAGGTGTGTGAGGAGGGCTCAGGTGTGCGGGGAGGGGCTCAGGTGTGTCAGGAGGGGCTCAGGTGTGCGGGGAGGGGCTCAGGTGTGCGGGAGGGGCTCAGGTGTGCGGGAGGGGCTCAGGTGTGTCAGGAGGGCTCAGGTGTGCGGGGAGGGGCTCAGGTGTGCGGGAGGGGCTCAGGTGTGTAAGGAGGGGCTCAGGTGTGTAAGGAGGGGCTCAGGTGTGTCAGGAGGGGCTCAGGTGTGTAAGGAGGGGCTCAGGTGTGTGAGGAGGGGCTCAGGTGTGTCAGGAGGGGCTCAGGTGTGTCAGGAGGGGCTCAGGTGTGCGGGAGGGGCTCAAGTGTGCGGGAGGGGCTCAGGTGTGTCAGGAGGGGCTCAGGTGTGTGGGGAGGGGATCAGGTGTGTAAGGAGGGGCTCAGGTGTGCGGGGAGGGGCTCAGGTGTGTCAGGAGGGCTCAGGTGTGTGGGAGGGGATCAGGTGTGTCAGGAGGGGCTCAGGTGTGTGAGGAGGGGCTCAGGTGTGTGAGGAGGGCTCAGGTGTGTAAGGAGGGGCTCAGGTGTGTGAGGAGGGGCTCAGGTGTGTCAGGAGGGGCTCAGGTGTGCGGAGGGGCTCAGGTGTGGGAGGGGCTCAGGTGTGTGAGGAGGGGCTCAGGTGTGAGGAGGGGCTCAGGTGTGTCAGGAGGGGCTCAGGTGTGCGGGGAGGGTCTCAGGTTTGCGGGGAGGGGCTCAGGTGTGTGGGGAGGGCTCAGGTGTGTCAGGGGGCTCAGGTGTGTAAGGAGGAGCTCAGGTGTGTAAGGAGGCTCAGGTGTGTCAGGAGGGCTCAGGTGTGCGGGGAGGGCTCAGGTGTGTAAGGAGGGCTCAGGTGTGTGAGGAGGGGCTCAGGTGTGCGGAGGGGCTCAGGTGTGTAAGGAGGGGCTCAGGTGTGTGAGGAGGGCTCAGGTGTGTAAGGGAGGGGCTCAGGTGTGTAAGGAGGGGCTCAGGTGTGCGGGGAGGGGCTCAGGTGTGTCAGGAGGGCTCAGGTGTGTCAGGAGGGGCTCAGGTGTGTGGGGAGGGGCTCAGGTGTGTGAGGAGGGGCTCAGGTGTGTAAGGAGGGCTCAGGTGTGTGGGGGAGGGGCTCAGGTGTGCGGGGAGGGGCTCAGGTGTGTGGGGAGGGGCTCAGGTGTGTGGGGAGGGGCTCAGGTGTGTGGGGAGGGCTCAGGTGTGCGGGGAGGGGGCTCAGGTGTGTGAGGAGGGGCTCAGGTGTGCGGGAGGGGCTCAGGTGTGTGGGGAGGGGCTCAGGTGTGCGGGGAGGGGCTCAGGTGTGTGGGGAGGGGCTCAGGTGTGTAAGGAGGAGGGCTCAGGTGTGTAAGGAGGGGCTCAGGTGTGTGAGGAGGGGGCTCAGGTGTGTGAGGAGGGGCTCAGGTGTGTGCGGGGAGGGGGCTCAGGTGTGTGAGGAGGGGCTCAGGTGTGTGGGGAGGGGCTCAGGTGTGTCAGGGGGGGCTCAGGTGTGTGAGGAGGGGCTCAGGTGTGCGGGGAGGGGCTCAGGTGTGTGAGGAGGGGCTCAGGTGTGTAAGGAGGGGCTCAGGTGTGTAAGGAGGGGCTCAGGTGTGCGGGAGGGGCTCAGGTGTGTAAGGAGGAGCTCAGGTGTGTAAGGAGGGGCTCAGGTGTGTGGGGAGGGGCTCAGGTGTAAGGAGGGGCTCAGGTGTGTCAGGAGGGGCTCAGGTGTGTGAGGAGGGCTCAGGTGTGTAAGGAGGGGCTCAGGTGTGCGGGGAGGGGCTCAGGTGTGTGGGGAGGGGCTCAGGTGTGTCAGGGGGGCTCAGGTGTGTAAGGAGGAGCTCAGGTGTGTAAGGAGGGGCTCAGGTGTGCGGGAGGGGCTCAGGTGTGTAAGGAGGGGCTCAGGTGTGCGGGGAGGGGCTCAGGTGTGTAAGGAGGGGTTCAGGTGTGCGGGGAGGGGCTCAGGTGTGTCAGGAGGGGCTCAGGTGTGAGGAGGGGCTCAGGTGTGCGGGGAGGGGCTCAGGTGTGTGAGGAGGGGCTCAGGTGTGCGATGAGGGGTCTCAGGTGTGTGAGGAGGGGCTCAGGTGTGTGAGGAGGGCTCAGGTGTGTGAGGAGGGCTCAGGTGTGTCAGGAGGGGCTCAGGTGTGTGAGGAGGCTCAGGTGTGTAAGGAGGGGCTCAGGTGCGCTGGGGGGGCTCAGGTGTGCGGCAGTGCAAGGATGGAGGGTGGCACTCACAGCCCTGTCCCCATCCCAGTATCCCATCCCATCCCATCCCAGTATCCCATTACCCCAGTATCCCAGTATCCCAGTATCCCATCCCATCCCAGTATCCCATTATCCCAGTATCCCATCCCATCCCATCCCAGTATCCCATTATACCAGTATCCCATCCCATCCCAGTACCCCATTACCCCAGTATCCCAGTGCCCCAGTATCCCAGTATCCCAGTATCCCATTACCCCAGTATCCCATTATCCCAGTACCCCAGTATCCCAGTATCCCATTACCCCAGTATCCCATTATCCCCAGTACCCCAGTATCCCATTACCCCAGTACCCCAGTATCCCAGTATCCCATGATCCCATTACCCCAGTATCCCGTTACCCCAGTATCCCATTACCCCCAGTATCCCGTTACCCCAGTATCCCGTTACCCCAGTACCCCGTTACCCCAGTACCCCAGTACCCCGTTACCCCAGTACCCCAGTATCCCCAGTACCCCAGTACCCCAGTATCCCAGTACCCCAGTATCCCATGACCCCGCCATGCCGCCAGGGCTGTACCAGGAGCTGCACCTGCAGCACCTGACGGTGCCCGAGCTCTCGGCCAGGCTGGCGGAGCTGCTGGCGCTGCCCCCGGCGCGAGATCCTGCGCCTCTCCCGGCAGGGACCCGGCGGCATCCAGGTGCTGCTCAGCGACGCGGTGAGGACACGGGGACCGCGGGGCGGGGAGGGACAGACCCTCGAGCCCCCCTGAGCCCCCCTGAACCCCCCGAGCCCCCTGAGCCCCCTGAGCCCCCCCGAACCCCCTCTGCCCCGCAGATGATCAGGAACCTCCAGGACGGGACGAGTTTCGTGGTGGCGATCGGCAGAGGTAGCGCGGTGGCCGCGGGCGAGCGGGGCCGGGCTGGGGGCGATCGGCGGCCCCGGCTGAGCCGCGCTGCCCGCAGCCCCCGGCCCCGAGGGCTTCCAGCTGCTGCTGCGGTAGGAGCTGCCACACCCGGGAGGGACAGCGGGGACATCGCTGGAGCCGCGCGGGGAGCGAGAGGGGAGCCCGAGGGTGGCCCAGCCCCGGAGCCCCCCCTGTCCCCCTGTCCCCGTGTCCCCCCCGTGTCCCCCCCGTGTCCTTCCCCGTGTCCCCGCTTTGTATTAAAGGAGGGAGAGCGGCCCCGAGCGCGGCCTCGTCCCTGCGGCACCGCCGGGGTTTGGGGTCCCCGGGGCGGGTTTGGGGTCCCCGGGGCGGGTTTGGGGTGCGGGGACAGTTGCTGGTCCCCAGCAGGGACAGGGCGGGTCCGGAACCGCCGGCACCGAGCCCGGGGCAGCCTCAATCCGGTCAGGAACGGGTTAATTTTAACACCGAGTCCTTCCCCGAGCGGGGACGTCCTTGGGAGGGAATTCCCGGGGCTGGGAGCGGGGTTGGGATAAACGAACCGGGAACGGGAGGGGAAGGGACGGACCCGGAGCGGGGACAACATCCCAGACACGGGGACAAGGAGCGGACACGGGAACATCCCCGACCCTCCCAAAAACGCTCCGAGGGCATCCAGAGCCCGGCCCAGCAGCGCTTTCCTGACCGCCCTGTCCCCGCCGCAGATCAGGGCCACCCTCACCACCTGTACTTCTATATTTCTATATTATTTCTAGATATTTCTATAATTTCTATATTATTTCTATATATTTCTATATATTTCTATATATTTCTATATTATTTCTATATATTTCTATATTATTTCTATATATTTCTATATCATTTCTATATATTTCTATATTATTTCTGTATCATTTCTATATATTTCTATATTATATATTATTTCTATATATTTCTATATCATTTCTATATTATTTCTATATATTTCTATATTATTTCTATATTATTTCTATATAGTTTCTATATTATTTCTATATATTTCTATATCATTTCTATATAATTTCTATATTATTTCTATATATTTCTATATTTTTTCTATATCATTTCTATATCATTTCTATATTAATTTCTATATTATTTCTATATCATTTCTATATTATTTCTATATAATTTCTATATATTTCTATATCATTTCTATATTATTTATATATTATTTCTATATATATTTCTATATCATTTCTATATTATTTCTATATTATTTATACATTATTTCCTCCCAGTTCTTGGCACTGTCACACCCGCAGCGCCAGCACGAGCACACACCTCACCACTGCCACATTTCCCAGCTTTGTCCCCCCGGGCCAGCACCGGCTCCAGCTCCTGCCCGGCCCCCCGCAGCCCCGAGTTAAAACGTGTTAAAACCCCCGAGGGGCCCGGGGGGGACACAGGGACGGGGATGGGGGGGTCGCAGCCCCCGGGGACCCCCGGGTGGGCTGGGCTGCGGTTTGGGGACAGAGGATGAGGCACTGCGGGCACAGGGATAGGGAGCAGGGGATGGATTAAAACATCCCTAAAAATCTCAGCTCCGAATTGCCGTGAGAGCCCCGGGGCGGTGGCACGGACAGGGAGGGGGTGGCACTGCAGTGTCCCCGCTGGTGGCACTCCCGGGACGGGTCCTCGGGCAGGACAAAGGGCAGGAGAGGCTCGGACCGAGCGGCTTCTCCTCGATTTTCTCCTTCCCTCTGGCCCCGAGGCGCTGCAAGGAGCCTCTGCCACGTCTGGCACAGAGGGAGAGCAGAAACCTTGAGCTGGATGCCAGAAGAGGAAGCAAAAAGGAATAAACCCCCCAAACACCCCTCAAGCACAAAAACCTTCACTAGAATAAGACAAAATTTTTTAAAACTCATTTCCCAGGACACTGCAGTCAGGAACTTTGTCACATTGACCCAAATCCACCCCTGTCCTGCCAAAAAACCCAACACTACCCCAAAACCCACAACAGCAGTGGCCAGCCATGAACAACACAGAAAAAAATCCACCAGAAATACAAAAAATAGTGCAAAAAATAGTAATTTGTTGGTCTGGCATGACCCCTGGCATGACCTCCCAGCTGCCCCAGTGTCACCCTCTGTGCAGGGGAGCAGCCGTGGGATTGGGATAAAGGTGCTGCAGTGTCCCCAAAGCCCAGAAAATCTTTTTTTTTTTTGTGGCACTGGATCTGCTCAGCCTGGCTGGAGGATCTCCCACCCCAGGAGGGGCCAGGCTGTTTCTGCTGGTCCCTGCTCCTGTCAGGAGCCCAGGGGCAGCTGGAATTGGGCATTGGGAAGGTGCTGGAAGGTAAATCCAGAAAAAACTCAGCTGGGAGGTGGGGACGGTGCAGCCTCCAGGGGACACAGTTCACAATTCCAGGATTCCAGGAGAGGGAACAGCTCAGGGATGGGATCCTGCCCCAGAGCCCCCCAAAAACCCCAGGATGCAGCAATTCCTCATTCTGGGCTCTGACTCCCACCCAGAGCATCCCAGGGATCCCCAAACCACCCCAGAGCACCTGAACCCCAAATTTTCCTGTGCCCAGTGATTCTCCCAGCGAGACACAGCTTGGAAAACGGTGTTTATTGGTATTTATAAATATAAACATCAGGAAGAGTCCATTTGAAGACGGATAATTGACTTAAAAGGACACTGTCAAGAAGTTTGAGCTACCTTAATGCTGTCACCCTGGTCTGCAAACAGAAAATAAAATTGCTTTGGGTTCTGTGTTCTGGAGTTTTCCCTGGAAAACTCTGCTCTGGTACAAAGGGATCAGTCAGCCAACTATGCCAAAAATCCCCAAAATCCTGCTCTTCACTCTCCCCTGCCACGGTAGGAACTAAACAAAAGTGTTTTTTTGTTTCTCATTTTCCCAGAGTTGTGCAAATCCTGTGATTGCTGGGTGACCCCTGGTCCACTCTGTGCCACCACCATCTTCTGCCACCCTGACACCTGGAGAAAAGTTCTGGAAATGAAGGAGAGGGGGAGAATCCACAGCTAAAGAGGATTTGAATAAATACGAGGGGTTAAAAGCCACCTAGAGGAGGGCATTGACAGTATCCTTTTAACCACTGCAGCTGCTCCCAGCACTGAGCACAGCCTGGGGGGCTGGGGGAGATCCGGGGGGCAGCTCTGGGGACAGCAGCAGGTGAGGAAATTCCCTCCCCAGACCCTAAATCAGCCATTCCTGGTGGAAATTCCCACTCCAAACCTTAAATCAGCCACTCCTGGGGGAAAATCCCCTTTTCCAGACCCTAAATCAGCCACTCCTGGTGGGGAATTCATTCCCCAGACCCTAAATCAGCCACTCCTGGTGGGAAATTCCCTCCCCAGACCCTAAATCAGCCAGTCCTGGTGGGGAATTCATTCCCCAGACCCTAAATCAGCCACTCCTGGGGAATTCATTCCCAGACCTAAATCAGCCCTCTGAAATTCCTCCCAGACCCTAAATCAGCCACTCCTGGTGGGAAATCCCTTTCCCAGACCCTAAATCAGCCATTCCTGGGGGGAATTCCCACTCCAAACCCTAAATCAGCCATTCCTAGTGGGTAATTCCCTACCCAGACCCCAAATCAGCCATTCCTGGTGGGGAATTCATTCCCCAGACCCTAAATCAGCCACTCCTGGTGGGGAATTCATTCCCCAGACCCTAAATCAGCCATTCCTGGTGGGAAATCCCTTTCCCAGACCCTAAATCAGCCACTCCTGGTGGGGAATTCATTCCCCAGACCCTAAATCAGCCATTCCTGGGGGGAATTCCCACTCCAAACCCTAAATCAGCCATTCCTAGTGGGTAATTCCCTACCCAGACCTCAAATCAGCCACTCCTGGTGGGGAATTCCCTTCCCAGACCCCAAATCAGCCACTCCTGGTGCTGCAGCTGCTCTTCCCCCAGCAGGAGATTCCCCAGCACCCAAACTTTTTGGGAAGCATCCCTGGGATGTGTGAGCTCCCTGCAGGAAGGACAGAGCTCCCACAGCCCTGCCCCAGTCTGACCAGTCCTGCCCCATTAACCCTTTGGGATCTGCCCAGCAGTTCCACACTGGGCCCTGCAGTCCAGTCTGTGCAGATTTTGCTTTAAACACCCCCCAAAAAAGCAGCCACTGCCCCCCCTGGCCTCCCCCAGAGCACATCCAAGCCCACCCTGGGCTCCTGCCAGGGCAGCACTTACCTGTGCAGGTGGGGAGGGTGGGAGGAGCCCCAGCACCCACAGGGATCCCAGCCCTGCTCCAGCAGGGAATCCTGAATTCTTCACCAGGGCAACAAGCAAAAAACCCTCAGCTTTGCTTTTCCTTGGGGAAAGGATGGAGGGGACTCACAGGACATGGATCAGGAATTCCCCCCTGTACTGAGAATTATATATTTGTATGGGGAATTCTATCCTTGTCATTGGGATAAAAGCTGGATTGGGGATAAATCTGGGACACCCAATCCCTGATCACACAGGTGAGGGAGCCCAGGAGAGCCCAGCCTGGGGGGCAGCTCCCTGTGCTCCTTTCAGATCTTCCTGACAGCTCAGCACAGGCTCAGGCTTCTCCTGGGAAAAAAAAATTCCTTATGGATTCGTGGCTTTGGGCTGGGAAATAATCAAGAAATTACTAAATCAGAAATTTGGGAAAAAATTAAAACAAAACAAAAAACCTCCTAAAAACCAGAGAAAACTGCCTCCCCAGGATTTGGGGAGGGTAAAATTTGTGGCATTAGAATCTCCAAGCTCTACCACAACCATCTGGGGAGAATCTGGGAATTCTCTGAGCTGGATGCCACAGACAC
Organism: Luscinia luscinia; assembly: GCA_034336685.1. Lineage (NCBI taxonomy): Eukaryota > Metazoa > Chordata > Aves > Passeriformes > Muscicapidae > Luscinia > Luscinia luscinia. The sequence continues at coordinate 4,505,131 of CM067633.1, read as the reverse complement.
AGGAATAAAGATGAGCCTTCATGTGAGCATGCTCAGGGAAGCTCAGGGGAATCCTGACCCCAGGGGAATCCTGATCCCAGGAAATCCTGATCCCAGGGGAATCCTGGAGCTCAGGGGAATCCTGATCCCAAGGAAATCCTGATCCCAGGGGAATCCTGGAGCTCAGGGAAATCCTGATCCCAAGGAAATTCTGATCCCAGGGCAATCCTGGATCCCAGGGGAATCCTGATCCCAGGGGAATCCTGGAGCTCAAGGAAATCCTGGATCCCAAGGAAATCCTGGATCCCAGGGAAATCCAGATCCAAGGAAATCCTGATCCCAAGGAAATCCTGATCCAAGGAAATCCTGGATTCCAGAGAAATCCTGGAGCTCAGGGGAATCCTGGATCCCAGGGGAATCCTGATCCCAAGGAAATCCTGATCCCAGGGGAATCCTGGAGCTCAGGGAAATCCTGGATCCCAGAGAAATCCTGGAGCTCAGAAGAATCCTGGATCCCAGGGGAATCCTGGTCCCAGGGCAATCCTGGACCCCAGGGAAATCCTGATGCAAGGAAATCCTGGATCCCAGAGAAATCCTGGAGCTCAGGGGAATCCTGGATCCCAGAGAAATCCTGATCCCAGGGCAATCCTGATCCCAGGGAAATCCTGATCCAAGGAAATCCTGGAGCTCAGGGGAAACTTGGATCCCAGGGGAATCCTGACCCCAGGGAAATCCTGACCCCAGGGGAATCAGCAGCTGCTGTTTCATCCCTCCCTGACAGACAGACAGACATGGAACTCGTTGGGGTTTTCAGGTCTGTTGGGATTTTAGGGTTCGAGCGTGTTCCTCTCCTCTCCTCTCCCCATTCCAAGGATCTCAGTTCCTTCCCAGCCTCACCAGCAGCACCAGTCCCCGCGGGCTGGGAGCCCCCCCTGCCTCCCGCAGGGCTTTTCCCAGCAGGAGCGGCTGGGACGCGGCCGGTGCGGGCAGGGCGGGGCGAGCCCAGCCCTGCTCACTGGCCCTGCCGCGACGCTGGGGCGCTTTTCCTCCGAGCTCGGGCCGTGCCGGGCTGCCTCGGGCGTGGTCCAGCCCCGGAGCGCAGGGAGGAGCTGCCGGGGTCATAGGATGATGCAGCATCTGCAGAAGCGCTGGCGGCTGCCGCCCACCGAGGGCGGGGGGGTCACCGGCGCGAAGTAGGCGTGGACTTTGATGTTGGGCAGGTGGGTCTGCAAGGGCAAACACCCGAATTGGGAGCGGGCAGGGACCTGCCCCGAGCTCCTGGGGCAGCCAGAAGTGACGGGAACAGGCGGGTCACACCCCAGGGAATGGGCACCGATCGGGAAGTTGTGGGGAAATGGGAGAATCCTCATCCCTGGGAGTGTCCAAGGCCGGGCTGGGAGGGTTTGGAGCAAGCTGGGGTGCTGGAAGGTCCCTGCCCACAGCAGGGGGTGCGACTGGATGGGTTTCCCAACCCAACCACTCAAAAACTCCATAATTTCATGGTGTAACTTTACAGATCCATTATTCTCTTTGCAAGAAAAGATGTTACCATTCTTTCCCACCTGGAGACACAGACTCGGGAGGGGACACTGGGAAGGAATTCCTGCCTGTGAGGGGGTGAGGCCACAGGAACACTCCTGGATTCATCCCAAGCCATGGAAACCCCATGGGATGGGCAGGCTGGGGTGAGGATGGAGCTGGGAACCTGGCACAGATATCCAGGTTTGCTGGGGCTGCCCAAGGCCAGGTTGGACACTGGGTTTGGAGCACCTGGGACAGTGGGAGGTGTCCCTGCCATGGCAGGGGAGGCACTGGGTGAGCTTTGAGGTTCTCCCAAACCATTTCCTGATTCCGTGTCTGACTCCAGTGAGGGATCTCCTGGCGGGTTCTGGGCTTGGCTCCACTGGGAGCTGCTGCTTGGAGCAACCCAGGGCAGTGCAAAGTGCCCAACCCAACCCACTGCAGGCTCCCACGACCCCAAATCCACCTCTGCTGACTCTCCCAACTCTGAGGAGCACGAGCAGCAGCCGATGGGCACGGTGCCAGCTCAGCCCTCCCTCCTCCTCCTCCCCAGGGATGAGCCCTGCCCAGCCCTGCTCACCCTGAGTCTCTTGATCCCGGCCCGTGTGATCTGCTGGCAGTCGTACAGCTCTATCCTCTCCAGGCTGTGGCAGCTCTTGAGGTGCTCCAGGGAGGCATCAGTGATCAGGGGGCAGTTGTCCAGCTCGATGACCTCCAGCCGGTCGTGGGCGCAGGCGCCGTTGCCCAGGTGACGGATCCCGTCGTCCGTGATGAGCTCGCAGTGGGACAAACTCTGTGCCCGGACACAGGGGTCACACCCAGCTCTGAGAGCCCCAAAACCTGCCAGCACCTCGCTGGGGATGGGACAGGATGGTGGCTGGCTCCTTGCACTGGAGCTCTGTGGGGCTCTGATGTGTTTGTGCGTTGGTTGATGTGGCCAGAAATGTGGATTCGGGTGGGGCAGTGACCCTGATCTCCTGGCACATATTATCTGCTAATGGGCATCTTCAAACCAGCTGGGACAATCATCTTTATCTTTCCCATGATCCATCCTCCCTCCAGGAGATATCTCCTGTTAATGGGCCAGGTGTTAAACCAGGTGAGGTGGTGATCCTTATCTCTGTGGGGATATCTCCTGTTAATGGGTCATATGTATAAAACCAGGTGGGACAAATCATCTTTATCTTTCCACAGCCCACCCTCCCTCCAGGAGATATCTCTTGTTAATGGGCCAGGTGTTGAACCAGATGAGACAGTGATTCCTTATCTCTGTGGCACATATTATCTGCTAATGGGCATCTTTAAACCAGCTGGGCAATCATCTTTATCTTTCCCATGATCCACCCTCCCTCCAGGAGATATCTCCTGTTAATGGGCCAGGTGTTAAACCAGGTGGGCAGTGATCCTTATCTCTGTGGGGATATCTCCTGTTAATGGGTTATCTGTTAAAAACCAGCTGGGGCAATCATCTTTACCTGTCCCACAGCCCATCCTCCCTCCAGGAGATCTCTCCTGTTCATGGCCATTGAGTCCCAGTGCATGACTGATAAAATCACATCATCCCACTGGGAGATGCTCCACCCAGGGGGAGGAGCCAAACATTTCCTACCCAGATAAAAACTGAGATTTTGGACAGCAAGTTTCATCTTTCCACTGGATTCCAGAGGAAAACCAGACCTTTGCACATCATCCCTGGAGCTTCAGAGGAAAACTGCACCTTCTACAGGAGCACTGCTCCAGCTGAACCACACCTGCCACGGCAGGAGGATGCAGCCACCATTGAATGGGACTGCTGCCAACACCCTGCCTGACTGACGGGTGTCAGCTTGGATTCTGACTCTGGCAGTGTTTGGGATTGTTCTTTGTAATACTGCATTTTTATTTTAATTTTCCTAGTAAAGAACTGTTATTCCTAATTCCCATATCTCTGCCTGAGAGCCCCTTAATTTCAAAATTATAATAATAATTTTGAGGGAGGGGGTTTACATTCTCCATTTCAAAGAGAAGCTTCTGCCTTTATTGGCAGACACCTGTCCTTCAAACCAGGAGAGTGTGCAAGGGTAAAACCCGCAGCTGGAAGGGGAAAATTCCCCCCTGGGAGGGTGGGCAGGGGGTGCCCAGAGCAGCTGCACCTCTGAGGTGCTCAAGGTCAGGCTGGGAGCACCTGGCACAGTGGGAGGGTCCCTGCCATGGGTACAGGATGATTTTAGGGTCCCTTCCATGGTTCCAGGGGAAGGCAGTTTTAAAGGGATGAACCCCAGTGTGGCACAGAACTTCCAGCACACCTGAGTTATCAGAATTCACCTTTGGCCTCACTGTGGGAAGAACCCTTGGTGCAAAAAGCAGCAGGAACACGATACCCCTCCCCTCAATGTGGATTTTTGGGGGGTTCAGGTGGGCATTCCTCGAGGAGGAGGAGCTGGCCCTGACTTTCCTGGGGGATGACTGCACTGGAGAACTCACATTTCCACACCCCCCAGCACAGGACACCAAGTCAGGGGTGACAGGACCAAATTCCCAGAGATTCAGCCCCAGAAGGGCTCCTGGCTGCCCTGCAGCTCCCTCCCCTCAGATGGATTGACAGCTCCTGTGAGGCACATCCCAGCTGGAATTCTGCTCCCAGGAGAAAACCCACAGCCCTCTTCCCTCTGCCCACAGGAAAACCAAACCTCAGGGTCAGCTTTCCAGCAGAATCCTTCCAAACTGGGAAGTCTAAGATCCATTTTTTTGGAGAAAGGAAATGCTGGAAGCATCCTTGGAATACTCACCAGGACCTGCAGCCGTGGACAGTGTATGGAAAGCTGGATTAGTGTGCTGTCTGTTATCTGCAAAAGGAAAAACCTTCCAGGTTGGTGCTGGGCACAAGGATTTGAGTTTTTTTTTCCCTCCTACTAAAGCAAAACTGCAGGACTTTCCCTAATCCATACTGGAAATGCTTTCCATATCCCATTGAGGATATTTAATGGGATATTTGTATGGATTGAGAGAATATTTGTATGGATATTTGAGATTTTCCCCCAGCCTCTCATCTCCTCATGGAAATAATCTGAATTGTTTTTTTAACTTCCTGAAATCAGCTCCCAAACATCCTGTGGATTGCCCAGCTCCTGTTTTGTTTTTTTTTCAGGAAGAAGGAATCCTCCACAAAGGTTCCCAATCCCAAACCCCCAAGTAAACTGTTTTTTCTCTCCTCCTACCAAAGCAAAACTGCAGGATTTTCCCTAATCCATATTGGAAATGCTTCCCATATCCCACTGAGGATATTTAATGGGATATTTGTATGGATATTTGAGATTTCCCCACGTATCTCCTCTTGGAAATCATCTCCTGGATGGAGAATTGGGATGCAGAGACATCACTGGAGTGTTTTTAATTTCCTGAAATCAGCTCCCAAATGTGGCTCAGATTCCCTCAATCCCAGCACCCTGTGGATTGCCCAGCTCCTGGTTTTCCTCAGGAAGAAGGAATCCCCCACAAAGGTTCCCAATCCCAACCCCCACCTGAGCTGCTGGGATGGATTTGAGCCCTGGCTCAGTTTTGCTTTTTCTTTTTTAGGGTTAATTCCCAACCCCTTCCTGCCTGGGCTGGGGCCATTCCCTCTTTATGTCCCAAATTTCTGCTCAGGAAGTGCAGGACAGCAGGTCCAGGTATTCCCAGGAACCCCAATCCCATCCCAATCCCATTCCCTTCCCAATCCCTTTTCTTTTTCCATCCCAATCCCATTCCCTTTCCCATCTCAATCCCAATCCAATTCCCTTTCCCATCCTATTCCCACTCCATTTTTCATCCCAATCCCATTCCCTTTCCCATCCCATTTTCCATCCCAATCTCATTCCCTTTCTCATCCTATTCCCAATCTCATTCCCTTTCCCATCCTATTCCCATTCCCTTTCCCATCCTATTCCCAATCCCATTCCCTTTCCCATCCTATTCCCATTCCCTTTCCCATCCTATTCCCATTCCATTTTCCATCCTATTCCCATTCCATTTTCCATCCCAATCCCACTTCCTTTCCAATCCCATTCCCTTTCCATCCCAATCCCAATCCCACCCCAATCTCATTCCCTTTTCCATCCCAATCCCATTCCCATTTCAATCCCAATCCCATCCCATTCCCTTGGTCTCAGGCTCAACCCATTTCCAATCCACCCTCAGGTTTGGAGGTTTTTTTCATGGAATTTTGACTCAATCCCTCCCTCTCCCTGTAAATGCTTCAGCCCAATTTGATTCCAACCCCCCAAAATCTTTGCTGCTTCACCATTTCCCCCATGGTTTTCCAAAATCCCATTATTTTTAGGAAGATAAGATTTTTCTCTGGGATTTTCTCTCCCAAATCCATCATCTCTCACTATTAAATATTTCTTATTTCCAGCACTGCTTTCACAGAATCCAAACCAAGAATAAAACCTCATTCCCAATATTTCCCTCTCCAAATCCTGCCACTCTTCCCACTCAGGATTCCACATGAAGTTCTGATTTGCAGAAAATCTGATTTTCCACCAATTTTCCACAGCAGCCTGAGGTGGCACTTCCTACCTGGACACACTCTTCCAGATCCATTTTTTCAAGCTCATGGCAATTCTAGGAATAAAGAGAATTCCAAAAAGCCACGGTGAGTGTGAAGTCCAGACAGCAAATAATAATAAAAAAACCAACAAAAAAACCACAAACCCACAAAAAGAAAGAGGAAAGAAAAAAAAAAAGTTTAAAAAAATTATAAATATAAATACATAATATTGTAAATATAGATAAATAGTTATCCTAAACATATTAAATATTTTAATATTTAATATATACAGAAGATAAATAGAATATTATTATAAAATAAATATATTAATATTTAAATATTAAGGACAAGTTAAATATAAATATAAATCATTATATATAAATTAAATACTAATTTTGTATATAGAAACAGAAATATAAATAAAAATATGAACAAATATAAAATATATATTTAAATATGTAAGATTACAAAATACGACAGTTATAAATATTATAAAAATTATAAAAATTATTAAAACATAGAAATATAAACAAAATATAAATCTATATTTAAATATGCAAAATTATAAAAAATGTATAATTTATATATTAAAAATATATAAATATATAAATATATATATAAAACAAATACCAAAACCACATATAAAGATATACCAAATCTAAATCTAAACAAATTATAAATAAACCACCACAAGAACAGTTTGTTTTAAAAATTAAGGAGTTTCTCCATCAAATATCACAACTGGAAGGAGAATCTGTCACTTTTTTGTGAAGCATCATAAAGGAAATTTCACTCATTTAAAGGGTTTTTTAATCATGAAAAGTAAAGGGTGTTAGTTAAATTCAGGGTCACTTGTAGACAAACAGTAAATTTATAACTAAAATATTTCACATTTCTGTGCTTTGGATGCAAATCTTCCCAGGTTTGTGAGCCAAAGATCCCATAAAAATGAATTTTTGAACCTTAAGCTTCCACCCAAATTTAAAAAACTTTCCAATTTTTTTTTGCTCTTTATTTTTGTTCTTTTGTTTTGCTGTTTCTTTTTTTTGTTCTTTTTGTTTTGCTGTTTCTTTTTTTTGTTCTTTTGTTTTGCTGTTTTCTTTTTTTGGTGGTTTTTTATTTGGTTTTTTTGTTTGTTTTTTCTTTTTTTTGGGGTTTTTTTTTTCGTTTGTTTGATTTTTTTTTGTTTTGGGTTTTTTTTTTTTTATTTTTATTTTTTATTTTTTGTTTTTTGTTTTTTGCCATGCAAAGGAAGGAAGGGAAGCAGCTCTTACCCTGGCCAGGGTGGTGAAGCCCACGTCAGTCAGCTGGGAACACCTTGCCACTTCCAATATTCTGTAGGACACAAGGAAAGAACCTTGCTGGAACCCCAAAAATCCAGGAGAAAATTGGGAATGAGCCCTGGATACCCCAGGAGCTGCTCTGGGATCCCCAAGGGAAGGAATTCCTGCTCTGGAATTTGGGATTTGTCCTGGCTGGGTCTCTGCTCCTCATCCTCTGGAAGGGTCTGGCACCATCCTCTGAGAGCCCTTGGAGGTGATTGTGTGGATTGGGGGATATTTAGTGGGATATTTGTATGGATTTGGGGTATTTGTATGGATTGGGGGATATTTAGTGGGATATTTGTATGGATTTGGGGATATTTAGTGGGATATTTGTATGGATTTGGTGTATTTGTATGGATATTTAGGATATTCTTATGGATATTTAGGATATTCCTATGGATTGATGAGATATTTGTATGGATTTGGGGTATTTGTATGGATTTGGGGATATTTAGTGGGATATTTGTATGGATTTGGGGATATTTGTATGGATTTGGGGACATTTGTATAGATTTGGGGTATTTGTATGGACTGGGGGATATTTGGTGGGATATTTGTATGGATTTGGGGATATCCCTATGGATATTTAGAATATTCCTATGGATATCAGAGATATTCCTATGGATTTGGGGTATTTGTATGGCTTTGGGGATATTTGTATGGATTTGGGGTGTTTGTATGGATTTGGGGATATCTAGTGGGATATTTGTATGGATTGGGGGTATTTGTGTGGATATTTAGGATATTCCTATGGATTGATGAGATATTTGTATGGCTTGATGGGGTATTTGTATGGATTTGGGGATATTTGTATAGATTTGGGGTATTTGTATGGATTTGGGGATATTTAGTGGGATATTTGTATGGATTTGGGGATATCCCTATGGATATTTAGGATATTCCTATGCATATCAGAGATATTACTATGGATTTGGGGAATTTGTATGGATTTGGGGATATTTAGTGGGATATTTGTATGGATTTGGGGTATTTGTATGGATTGGGGGATATTTAGTGGGATATTTGTATGGATTGATGGGGTATTTGTATGGATTTGGGGATATCTAGTGGAATATTTGTATGGATTTGGAGTATTTGTGTGGATATTTAGGATATTCCTATGGATTGATGAGATATTTGTATGGCTTGATGGGGTATTTGTATGGATTTGGGGATATTTGTATAGATTTGGGGTATTTGTATGGATTGGGGGATATTTAGTGGGATATTTGTATGGATTGATGGGGTATTTGTATGGATATTTAGGATATTACTATGGATTGATGAGATATTTGTATGGCTTGATGGAATATTTGTATGGATTGAGGGATATTTGTATGGATTTGAGGATATTTGTATGGATTGAGGGATAATTGCATGGATTTGGGGTATTTGTATGGACTGGGGGATATTTAGTGGGATATTTGTATGGATTTGGTGATATTCATTGGGATATTTGTATGGATATTTAGGATATTACTATGGATATTTAGGATATTCCTATGGATTGATGAGATATTCCTATGGATTGATGGGGTATTTGTATGGATTTGGGGATATTTAGTGGGATATTTGTATGGATTTGGGGATATTTAGTGGGATATTTGTATGGATTGAGGGATATTTGTATGGACTGGGGATATCTAGTGGGATATTTGTATGGATTGGGGGTATTTGTGTGGATATTTAGGATATTCCTATGGACTGATGAGATATTTGTATGGCTTGATGAGATATTTGTATGGATTTGGGGATATTTGTATGGATTGAAGAATAATTGTATGGATTTGGGGTATTTGTATGGACTGGGGGATATCTAGTGGGATATTTGTATGGATTTGGGGTAGTTGTATGGATATTTAGGATATTCCTATGGATTGATGAGATATTTGTATGGCTTGATGGAATATTTGTATGGACTGGGGGATATTTGGTGGGATATTTGTATGGATTTGGGGATATCCCTATGGATATTTAGAATACTCCTATGGATATCAGAGATATTCCTATGGATTTGGGGATATTTGTATGGCTTTGGGGGATATTTAGTGGGATATTTGTATGGATTTGGGGATATTTAGTGGGATATTTGTATGGATATTTAAGATATTCCTATGGATATTTAGGATATTCCTATGGATTGATGAGATATTTGTATGGCTTGATGGGGTATTTGTATGGATTGATGGAATATTTGCATGGATTTGGGATATTTGTATGGATTGGGGGGTATTTAGTGGGATATTTGTATGGATTGGGGGATATTTAGTTGGATATTTTATGGATTGATGGGGTATTTGTATGGATATTTAGGATATTACTATGGATATTTAGGATATTCCTATGGATATCTGAGATATTCCTAAGGATTTGGGGGATATTTGTATGGATATGGGGTATTTGTAAGGATTTAAGGATATTTAGTGGGATATTTGTATGGATTGGGGAATATTTGAGATGTCCCTATGGATATTTAGGATATTCATATGGATATCAGAGATATTCCTACGGATTGATGAGATATTTATATGGATTGGGGGATATTTAGTGGGATATTTGTATGGATTTGGGGATATTTAGTGGGATATTTGTATGGATTTGGGGATATCCCTATGGGATATATTTAGGTTATTCCTATGGATTGATGAGATATTTGTATGGCTTGATGGGGTATTTGTATGGATTTGGGGATATTTAGTGGGATATTTGTATGGATTGATGGGGTATTTGTATGGATATTTAGGATATTCCTATGGATATTTAGGTTATTCCTATGGATTGATGAGATATTTGTATGGATTGGGGGATATTTATGGATTGAGGGATATTTAGAGGAATAGCTGTATGAATTTGAGGGATATTTGAATAAAATTGGGATATTTGTATGGATTTGGAGTGTTTGTATGGATTTGGGGTACTTAGTGGGATATTTTATGGATTGATGGGGTATTTGTATGGATATTTAGGATATTCCTATGGATATTTAGGATATTCCTATGGATTGATGGGATATTTGTATGGCTTGATGGGATATTTATAAGGATTTGGGGGGATCCCCTCTCAGATGAGGTACTGCTATAGATATTTGAGATAATTGGTTGGATTGATGGGATATTCCCATGGATATCTGAGATATTCCCATGGATCTCTGAGATATTCCCATGGATATCTGAGATATTCCCACGGATATCTGAGATATTCCCATAGATATCTGAGATATTCCCATGGATATCTGGATAAAAGCACTTAACCTCACTCTCCCTGCAGAATTTCTAGTTTTAAAAGCTGCATTATGTCATAAATCTCTGGGCTCCACTAATCCCATGACTGCAGGTTTCTTTGTGAAACTCTTCTCCCAGATATCCCAATTTTTTTCCCAATTTTCTCCACCACCACGCTGAGATCTCTTTCACCCAACTTTAAACCCCAAGAATTTTACAACACACTAAAAAAAAAAAAAAAATCACCCTGTTCCAAACACCTGGAAAAAAAAAACTCGAAATGGGAGGGAAGGGATAAAAGCTGTGAAAACCTTTTGGGGTGCAGGGGCTCAGGCAGCACCTGGAGGCCGTGCTGGGCTGTTCCCCGGGGGGAATGGAGGGATATTCTGGGATGTCTCACCGCAGGCGAGGGCAGTTCTGGCCCAGGGCGTTGAGGATGGCGTCGGTGATGTTGGAGCAGCCCGAAGCACACAGGGATTGCAGCTTGTGGCAGCCCCTGCAGATGGTGATCAGCCCATCGTCCGTGATTTGCTGCCGGGGGAGAGCACAACAACCTCGTGACATCGTGTCAAGTCGTGATAGTGGAGAATAAACAAGGTCGGTATGAATGAAATAATAAAGGAAACTCAGAAACTAAAGAGAGGAGCGGGGAGGAAAAGGACGTTGTTTCATCACAGCATTGTGACGTCCAGCAAAAGAAAGGCAGCCCGAATTAACAAGTAAATAGACAAATTAACAATTAAATAGACGAATTGTCAAGTAAATAGACGAATTAACCATTAAATAGACGAATTAACAAGTAAATAGACGAATTAACTATTAAATAGACGAATTAACAAGTAAATAGACGTGGCCCAACCTCGATAATCACCCATTTCACCACTGGGAAAATTTCTCAATTTCCCCTTACATTTCTCCTTTTTCCTTCAGGGTTTTTCACATTTTTCCCTCTCGATTTTCTATCTCTCTTTTTTTTTTTTTTTTTGTGGCATAGTTTTCTCTCCATTTCCTCCTTTTTTTCTTTCTCCTTTCCTTCACGTTTCCCTCCATTTTTTTTTTTGCCACGATTTTCCCTCAGCTTCTCAATTTTCCTTCTCACTTTTCCCCTTTTCCCTCTTCTTTCACTCACATGTTTTTTTCCTTCCTTTTTCCCCATTCTGGCCCTTTCCTCATCACACTTTTCCCCTCACGCATTTCCCTCCATTCTCCTCAAAATTTCACACGTTTGTCTTTTCACTTTTTTTCAATCATCTTCTCCCAATTTCTCCTCACACTTTTCTTTTTTATTTTTTTAACCTCATTTCCCACTTCTCACCCTTTCCCCTCATTTTCCTCCTCCCACTTTTTTCCCCCTTTCTTTAATTTTTTTGTCATGTTTTCCCTCCATTTCCCATTTTCCTTCCATCTCCCCTCACGCTCAGGCCGGGCTCGGGAATGGCAGCAGGATCCAAATCCTCAAAGCGGCCCCAAAATCGCCTCAGAAACGACTTTTTGTAATAGCAGTGCCTGTGTCTGTCCCTCTGTCTGTCCCTCCTGTCCCTCTGTCTGTCCATCCTGTGTCTGTGTCTGTCCCTGTGTCTGTCCGTCCTGTCCCTCTGTCTGTCCCTCTGCCTGACCCTGTGTCTGTCCCTGTGTCTGACCCTGTGTCTGTCCATCCTCTGTCTGACCCTCCTGTCCCTCTGTCTGTCCCTCCTGTGTCTGTCCCTGTGTCTGATCCTGTGTCTGTCCCTGTGTCTGTCCCTCCTGTCCCTGTGTCTGACCCTGTGTCTGTCCCTCTGTCTGTCCCTCCTGTGTCTGTCCCTCTGTCTGTCCCTCCTGTGTCTGTCCATCCTGTCCCAGTGTCTGTCCCTGTGTCTGTCCATCCCTGTCCCCCTGTCTGTCCCTCCTGTCCCTGTGTCTGACCCTCCTGTCCCTGTCTGTCCCTGTGTCTGTCCATCCCTGTCCCCCTGTCTGTCCCTGTGTCTGTCCCTGTGTCTGTCCCTGTGTCTGTCCATCCCCGTCCCCCTGTCTGTCCCTGTGTCTGTCCCTGTGTCTGTCCCTCTGTCTGTCCATCCTGTCCCTGTGTCTGTCCCTCCCTGTCCCCCTGTCTGTCCCTGTGTCTGTCTGTCCCTGTGTCTGTCCTTCTGTCTGTCCCTGTGTCTGTCCCTCCTGTCCCTGTGTCTGTCCCTCCTGTCCCTGTGTCTGTCCCCATGTCTGTCCCCCTGTCTGTCCCTCCTGTCCCTCTGTCCGTCCCTCCTGTCCCAGTGATGGCACACACAGCCCATGCCAATCTATTTTTTTGGCACAAGCCCTTTTTTATATTTTTTTGCACACCCATTTTTTGGGCACAAAACCACTTGTTTTTCTGGTTTTTTGGGGTTTTTTTGGCACAAACACCCATTTTTGGCACTGCAGAGCTGGCAGGTGACCCTCCCGTGCAGCCCAGTGCCTTTGTGGGCTCAGCTCTGCACAGCCTTAAACCAGGTTTAACCAGGTTTAAAACATTTTAAACATGTTTAACCACGTTTAAACCATGATTAACCACATTTAACCATGTTCAAACCATGGTTAACCACGTTTAACCATGTTTGACCATGATTAACCATGTTTAACCTCATTTAACCAGGTTTAACCACATTTAACCATGTTTAAACCATGATTAACCACGTTCTAACCATATTTAACCATGTTTAACCACGTTTAAACCATGATTAACCACATTTAACCACGTTCAAACCACGTTTAACCATGTTTGACCATGATTAACCATGTTTAACCTCATTTAACCAGGTTTAACCACATTTAAACCATGATTAACCATATTTAACCACGTTCAACCACATTTAACTATGTTTAACCAAGTTTAACCACGTTTTAACCAGGTTTAACCATGATTAACCACATTCAACCATGTTTAACCATGTTTAACCAGGTTTAACCATGTTTAATCACATTTAACCACACTTAACCACATTTTAAACATGTTTAACCACGTTTAAACCATGATTAACCATATTTAACCATGTTCAACCACATTTAAACCATGTTTAACCACGTTTAAACCACGCTGAACCATGTTTAACCACATTTAACCACATTTAAACCTTGTTTAACCACATTTAAACCCTGTTTAACCACATTTAACCATGTTAAACCATGTTTAAACCATACTTAACCACGTTTAACCACGTTTAAACCATGATTAACCATATTTAACCATGTTCAACCACATTTAACCATGTTCAAACCATGCTTAACCACATTTAACCACGTTTAACCAGGTTTAACCATGTTAAACCAAGTTTAACCATGTTTAACCATGTGTAACCACATTTTAACCATGTGTAACCACATTTTAACCATTATTAACTATGTTTAACCACGTTTAAACCACATTAAATCACGTTTTAACCATGATTGACCAGGTTTAACCATGTTTTAACCACATTTAACCACGTTTTAAACAGGTTTAACCCATTTTAACCAGGTTTAACCATACTAAACCACATTTTAACCAGGTGTAACCACGTTTTAACCATTATTAACTATGTTTAACCACGTTTAAACCACATTAAATCACGTTTTAACCATGATTAACCAGGTTTAACCATGTTTTAACCATGTTTAACCACATTTTAACCATGTTTAACCACATTTTAACCACGTTTTAACCAGGTTTAACCACGTTTTAACCAGGTTTAACCAGGTTTAACCACATTTTAACCAGGTTTAACCCCATTTTAACCAGGTTTAACCAGGTTTAACCCCGCTCAAAGCCGAGGAGAGCCCTGGCAGCAGCAGCTGCAGTGCCAGGCAGGGTTTCCCAGAGAGCTCCAGGCCAAAGCCCTGTCCCAGCCCAGGCTGGGGCCCCAGGGGCAGCAGGGCAGCCTGGCACTCACCAGGCAGGTCTGCAGGTTCAGGGTCACCAGCTCAGGACAGTGGGCACCGATGAACTTGAGGGCCTCGTCCTCCAGCTGGAAGGGAAAACACTGGGATGGAACTGGGAGCACTGGGAATGATTCAGTGGGGCTGCTGCCCACACCCTGAGTGACTGACGGGTGTCAGCTTGGATTCTGACTCTGGCAGGGTTTGGGATTGTTCTGTGTAATGCTGCATTTCTATTTTAATTTTCCTAGTAAAGAACTGTGATTCCTAATGCCCATATCTCTGCCTGAGAGCCCCTTAATTTATATTAATTATAATAATTAGGAGGGAGGGGGTTTACACTCTCCATTTCAAGAGAGGCTCCTGCCTTTATTGCAGACACCTGTCCTTCCAACCAGGACAGTTTGCAAGGGGAAAGCCTGCAGCCCAGCCTCTGGGGAGCAGCAGGAGCCCCCAGATGTGCCCAGGAGCCCCCAGCCGTGCTCATGGCACCCCAAGATCCTCCAGGACCCTCTAGCTGTGCCCAGAACCCCCCAGCCGTGCCCAGAACATCCCAGAACCCCCCAGATGTGCCCAGGACACCCCAGAACCCCCCAGATGTGCCCAGGACCTCACAGCCATGTCCAGGACACCCCAACCATGCCCAGAACATCCCAGAACCCGCCAGATGTGCCCAGACACCCCAGTCATGCCCAGATGTGCCCAGGACCTCCCAGCTGTGCCCAGCCCCCCCAGAACCCCCCAGCCATGCCCAGAACACCCCAGAACCCCCAGATGAGCCCAGGACACCCCAGCCATGCCCAGATGTGCCCAGGACCCCTCAGCTGTCGCCCAGATGTGCCCAGCACTCCCCAGAAATGCCCAGAACACCCCAGAATCCCCCAGCTGTGCCCAGGACCCCCCAGCTGTGCCCCAGATGTGCCCAGCACCCCCAGAATCCCCCCAGATGTGCCCAGCACCCCCAGAATCCCCCAGATGTGCCCAGGACCCCACACGACCTCCCCAGAATCCCCCAGGTATGTTCAGGACCCCCAGCTGTGCCCAGGACCCCTCAGATGTGCCCAGGACACCACAAGACCTCCCCAGAACCCCCCAGATATGTTCAGGACCCCCAGCTGTGCCCAGGACCCCCCAGCCATGCCCACCCCCACTTCCCAGAGCCTCACCTGGGTGCAGCCCTTGAGGGACAGGGCCCTGAGCCCCCCACAGCCCCTGACCAGGGCCTGGATCCCGTCCTTGGTCACTTGGTCACACCAGGAGATGATGAGCTGTTCCAGCAGCGGGCATCCCTCGCTGCCACAGGGACACAGGGGGTGCTCAGGGGGCAGGAAAACCCTGCAGTGCCCCAGAATTCTGGTACTCCCACTGCTGGGACACACAGCTCCAGGGGGAGGATCAGGAGGATCTTTTCCAGCCTTAAAAATTCTAAAATTCCATGGAACATCCCTGCTTTGAGCCAGAATTCTGGTATTCCCATAGCTGGGACACCCAGCTCCAGAGGGAGGATCAGGAGGATCTTTTCCAGCCTTAACAATTCTAAAATTCCATGGGAAAATCCCTGCTCTGAGCCAAAATTCTGATATTCCCATTGCTGGGACACACAGGGGACACCCAGCTCCAGGAGAGGATCAGGATGATCTTTTCCAACATTAATAATTCTAAAATTCCATGGAAAATCTGGACCCCCAGGGGAACACTCCCCCCCCAGCCCCAGGGGAGGATCAGGAGGATCCTTTCCAACTTTAATAATTCCAAAATTCCATGGAAAATCCCTGCATTAACTCAGAATTCTGATATTCCAATTTCTGGGACACTCAGGGGACACCCAGCTCCAGAGGGAGGATCAGGAGGATCCTTTCCAACTTTAATACTTCCAAAATTCCATGGAAATCTGGACCCCCAGGGGAGGACCAGGAGGACCTTTCCCAGCCTAAATAATTCCAAAATTCCATGGAAAATCTGGACCCCCAGGGGAACACTCCCCCCCAGCTCCAGGGGAGGATCAGGATGATCTCTTCCAACATTAATAATTCCAAAATTCCACAGAAATCTGGACCCCCAGGGGAGGATCAGGATGATCTCTTCCAACATTAATAATTCCAAAATTCCATGGAAATCTCGACCCCCAGGGGAGGAGCAGGAGGACCTTTCCCAAATTCCACGGAAATCTGGACCCCCAGGGGAGGAGCAGGAGGACCTTTCCCAGTATTAATAATTCCAAATTTCCATGGAAATCTGGACCCCCAGGGGAGGAGCAGGAGGATCCTTTCCAACTTTAATAATTCCAAAATTCCATGGAAAATCTGGACCCCCAGGGGAATATTCCCTCCCAGCTCCAGGGGGAGGATCAGGAGGATCCTTCCAACATTAATAATTCTAAAATTCCATGGGAAATCTGGACCCCCAGGGAAGGACCAGGATGATCCCTTCCAACTTTAATAATTCTAAAATTCCATGGAAATCTGGACCCCCAGGGGAGGACCAGGAGGACCTTTCCCAGCATTAATAATTCCAAAATTCCATGGAAATCTGGACCCCCAGGGGAGGAGCAGGAGGATCCTTTCCAACTTTAATAATTCCAAAATTCCATGAAAATCTGGACCCCCAGGGAAGGACCAGGATGATCTCTTCCAACTTTAATAATTCCAAAATTCCATGGAAAATCTGGACCCCCAGGGGAGGAGCAGGAGGATCCTTTCCAACATTAATAATTCCAAACTTCCATGGAAATCTGGACCCCAGGGGAGCAGCAGGACCCTCCCAGCTGTGCCCTCCAGGCTCCCTGGCTGCTCACCTGAGTGCCTTCAGGGACAGGTTGGTGATGGAGGTGCACGAGGCCAGGTCCAGGTGCCTGAGTTTGGAGCAGAACTTGCTGAGGCTGGTGCAGGTGCTGCAGGAGACAAAATCCTGCACTGGATCCATCCCCAGCCATGGGAATCCCACGGGACTGGGGCTGGCAGTAAAAAATGTGAGTTCTGAAATTTCTGGTTTTTCTGGGAACACTGCTTGTGAGCTGGGCTTTGGGGAAAGCTCCACATTTCAGTGATGGAGTTAAAAAATTGGAATTAAAATCATGGGTGTGTAGTTAAATAAAAGTGGGTGATTTCACATGGTGAAGGGTGTGGAATTTGGGGTTTTAGAATTTAAATAGAATAGAGTAATATAGGTATGGGATAATATAGAAAAGAATATAAAATGCAGAAGACAGAATATAGAAAATAAAATGTAGTAATGTAGAATATAAAAAGTAGAATACAGAATATAAGAGATAGAATACAGAATATAAAATAAAAAAGATAGATTATATAATATATAATATAGTAATATAGAATATAAAAGGTAGAATACAGACTATAAAAGGTAGAATAGAGAATATAAAATAAAAAAAGATAGAATATAGAATCTAAAATATAAAAGAATATAGAATATAGTAATATAGGTATGGGACAATATAGAATATAGAATATAAAAGAATATAAAATACAGAATATAGAATATAGGAAATAAAATACAGTAATATAGAATATAAAAGGTAGACTACAGAATACAGAATATAAAAATAGAATACAGAATATAAAAGAAAAAATAATACAGAATATAAAATAAAAAAGGTAGAATATAGAATATAAAATATAAAAGAATATAGAATATAGTAATATAGGTATGGGACAACATAAAATATAGAATAAAGAAAATAGAAATACAGGTATGGGATAATATAGAATATAAAAAATAGAAATATAGGTAGGGACATTATAGAATATAGAATATAAAAGAATATAAAATACAGAAGACAGAATATAGAAAATAAAATATAGTAATATAGAATAGAAAAGGTAGAATAGAGAATATAAAATAAAAAAGATAGAATATAAAATATAAAAGAATATAGAATATAGTAATACAGGTATGGGACAACATAAAATATAGAATATAAAAATAGGTATGGGACAATATAGAATATAAAATATAAAATTTAAAAGATAGAATATAAGAGATAGAAAAGGTAGAATATAAAAGGTAGAGCACAGAATATAGAATATAAAATATAGAACATGAAATTTAGAATATAGAATATAAAATACATATTATAAAATATAGATTATAGAAATATAGATTATAGAAATACAGATTATAGTAATAAAGGTATGGGACAATATAGAATATAAAATATAGAATACAGAAATAGGTATGGCACAAAATGGAAATTTTTGGGTGTTTTCTCTTTCTGTTTTTTTCCTTCTTCCTGGTTCCAGGCAGCATTTTTGGTTGGATACTTAGTGCTGCACTGAGAGTCACAAAAATTTGGTTATTGAGCCAAAAGTATAAATAATATTTAAATTTTCATAACAAATAATAAATATATTATTTAATAATCTATGATAAATATATTCTTTTATAATGAATAATTTTATAATAAATAATTTCATAATAAATAATTTTCATAATAAATAATTATTTAATGGACTTTTTAGCATGGAAAAACCCCAAACCTGTTTTTATTTTATTTTTTTTTTGGGAGGAGTTTTACTCACGTGTCTGTGATCTTGGTACAACCATTGAGGTTCAACACTTCAATGTTCCTGCAGTTCTGGGCAAAGGTCCTTGGGGAAAGGAAAGGGAAAAAAAAAAAAATTGGATTTGTGAAAAAATGGAATTCCAGGTGGTTAAAAACGTGGCAGATTCAAGTTTTGAACCAATCTCCAATCTCAAATAGATTAAAGAAGGAAATAGAGAAAATTAAGAAGGAAACCAAGAAAATCAAAAGAATCAAGAGAGAAGAAAGGAATAAAGAAAATCAAGTAGAAAATCAGGGTGAAAATCAAGAAAGAAAATCAGGATGAAAATCCAGAAGGATCAAGAAAGAAGGAAATAATCAAGAATAAAAGAATCAAGAAAAATCAAGGAGAAAATCAGGAAGAAAATCAGGAAAGAAGAAAGGAATGGAGAAAAAAAATCAAGAAAATCAAGAAGAAAACCAAAAAGAAAACCAAAGGCAAATTAAATGGTAAAAAATGGCAAATTAAATGGTAAAAACAATGGGAAATTAAATGGTAAAAAATGGGAAATTAAATGGTAAAAAAAGGCAAATTAAATGGTAAAAATTGGCAAATTAAATGGCAAAAAAGGCAAATTAAATGGTAAAAATTGGCAAATTAAATGGGTAAAAATTGGCAAATTAAATGGTAAAAAAGGGCAAATTAAATGGTAAAAAATGGGAAATTAAATGGTAAAAAATGGGAAATTAAATGGTAAAAAATGGGAAATTAAATGGTAAAAAAGGCAAATTAAATGGGAAATTAAATGGTAAAAAAGGGCAAATTAAATGGGAAATTAAATGGTAAAAAAGGGCAAATTAAATTGACATCCTGAGTGTCCCCCAGCCAAAATGGGGATAAATTCTGGATTTGCAGGAGTTATAATGGATATAAATTCAGGATTTTCAGGAGTTTAAACTGGGATAAATGCAGGATTTTCAGGAGTTACAATGGATATAAATTCTGGATTTGTAGGAGTTTAAACTGGGATAAATTCTGGATATTCAGGAGTTTAAACTGGGATAAATCCTGGATTTGTAGGGGTTATAATGGGGATAAATTCTGGATTTGCAGGAGTTCAAACAAGATAAATTCTGAATTTGCAGGAGTTATTATAGGGATAAATTCTCGATTTACAGGGGTTTAAACTGGGATAAATTCTGGATTTTCAGGAGTTTAAACGGGGATAAATCCTGGATTTTCAAAAGTTACAATAGATATAAATTCTGGATTTGTAGGTGTTTTAATGGTGATAAATTCTGGATTTTCAGGAGTTTAAACTGGGATAAATTCTGCATTTCCAGGAGCTCTAGTGGATACAAATCCTGCATTTTCAGGAGCTATAATGGATATAAATCCTGTATTTTCAGGGTTTTAAACTGGGATAAATCCTGGATTTGTAGGAGTTTAAACTGAGATAAATCCTGGATTTGCAGAAGTTTAAACTGGGATAAATCCTGGATATTCAGGAGTTTAAACTCGGATAAATGCAGCATTTCCAGAAGCTCTAGTGGATATAAATCCTGCATTTCCAGGAGTTTAAACTGGGATAAATTCTGGATTTTCAGGAGTTACTATGGATATAAATCCTGCATTTCCAGGAGCTCTACTGGATACAAATCCTGCATTTCCAGGAGCTATAGTGAACACAAATCCTGCATTTCCAGGATCTCTAGAGGATACAGATGCAGCATCTCCAGGAGCTCTAGTGGAGCTCTAGAGGATACAGATGCAGCATTTCCAGGAGCTCTAGCAGAGCTCTAGTGGATACAAATGCAGCACCTCCAGGAGCTCTAGTGGATACAGATGCAGCATCTCCAGGAGCTCTAGCAGAGCTCTAGTGGATACAAATCCTGCATTTCCAGGAGCTCTAGTGGATACAAATCCTGCATTTCCAGGAGCTCTAGTGGATACAAATCCTGCATCTCCAGGAGCTCCAGTGGATACAGATGCAGCATCTCCAGGAGCTCTAGTGGAGCTCTAGAGGATACAAATGGAGCATCTCCAGGAGCTCCAGTGGATACAAATCCTGCATTTCCAGGAGCTCTAGTGGATACAGATGCAGCATCTCCAGGAGCTCTAGAGGATACAAATGCAGCATCTCCAGGAGCTCTAGTGGATACAGATGCAGCATCTCCAGGAGCTCTAGTGGATACAGATGCAGCATCTCCAGTATCTCTAGTGGATACAAATCCTGCATTTTCAGGACTCTAGTGGATACAAATCCTGCATTTCCAGGAGTTTAAACTGGGATAAATCCTGCATTTCCAGGATCTCTAGTGGATACAAATCCTGCATTTCCAGGAGCTCTAGAGGATACAAATGCAGCACCTCCAGGAGCTCTAGTGGATACAGATGCAGCATCTCCAGGAGCTCTAGTGGATACAAATCCTGCATTTTCAGGATTCTAGTGGATACAAATCCTGCATTTCCAGGAGTTTAAACTGGGATAAATCCTGCATTTCCAGGATCTCTAGTGGATACAAATCCTGCATGTCCAGGAGCTCTAGCGGAGCTCTAGTGGATACAGATGCAGCATCTCCAGGAGCTCTAGAGGATACAGATGCAGCATCTCCAGGAGCTCTAGCGGAGCTCTAGTGGATACAGATGCAGCACCTCCAGGAGCTATAGAGGATACAGATGCAGCATCTCCAGGAGCTCTAGCAGAGCTCTAGTGGATACAAATCCTGCATCTCCAGGAGCTCTAGAGGATACAAATCCTGCATCTCCAGGAGCTCTAGCGGAGCTCTAGTGGATACAGATGCAGCATCTCCAGGAGCTCTAGAGGATACAAATCCTGCACCTCCAGGAGCTCTAGCGGAGCTCTAGTGGATACAGATGCAGCATCTCCAGGAGCTCTAGCGGAGCTCTAGTGGATACAGATGCAGCATCTCCAGGAGCTCTAGTGGATACAAATGCAGCATTTCCAGGAGCTCTAGAGGATACAGATGCAGCATCTCCAGGAGCTCTAGAGGATACAGATGCAGCATCTCCAGGAGCTCTAGTGGAGCTCTAGAGGATACAGATGCAGCATCTCCAGGAGCTCTAGAGGATACAGATGCAGCACCTCCAGGAGCTCTAGCGGAGCTCTAGTGGATACAGATGCAGCATTTCCAGGAGCTCTAGAGGATACAAATCCTGCATTTCCAGGAGCTCTAGCGGAGCTCTAGAGGATACAAGCTCAGGCCGTACCTCAAGGCGTTGTCCCCCACGCCCTGGCAGCCCCGCAGGCTCAGCTTGCGCAGGAAGCCGCCGCAGCGCTTGGAAATGTTCTCCACCACTCGGCCCTGGGGAGACACAGAGCCCTGAGCACCCAAACTGCACGGATCAGCACCCATCTCAGCACTGCACTCCAGCCACCCTGCTGCAAGTCACTGGAGTTGGGAGTTACAGACAGGGAGTTGGCTGGAAGTGAAATCGTTGATTTGCTGTCATTTTCTGTTTGCTCAGCTGGGCTTACAGTGGGAAAAGATGGAACTAGTGAGAAATAGAAATAAAAATAAATAATTGGGCTATCCCCAGAAATCATTTGTATGGTCATTGATAGAAAATGTCAAAAGTTCAGGGTGAGGAAGACTCACTTTACTTCCTCCTATTAAGAACCCTCCCCAGGAAAACGACCCCAGACTTAATTAAAGAAGTCAATCAAGGCTTAATAGCTAATCAAGGTAATTATGGGAGGGGCTGTTATTATAAACATGTATTGCTTGAATCCTTTAATAAATATAAATATAACTATAAATATAACCATAACTACAAATATAAAACAAATACAAATATATAAATACAAATGCAAATATAAATACAAATATAAATGCAAATACTAATATAAATGCAAATACAAATATAAATGCAAATACAAATATAAATACAAATACAAGTACTAACACAAATACTAACACAAATACAAATACTAACACAAATACAAGTATAAATATAAATAATATAAATATAAATACAAATATAAATATAATAAATATTTAATACATTTAAATATTTAATAAGACTTCATAATCAGCTGTGATTCTGCAGTGTGTATTAGAGGATTACCTCACACTGAATAAACATTCACTTTCTAACTTTAAATTTTTAGAGTCTTTTGTCCCTCACAGTTGAGTATCAGTGTTAGACCAATATTTTTATTTTTGTAAATCACTGATTCATATTTTGTTATTTGAGGGGTGCTAAAGGGAATAAAAGTGATAGAAGGGAAAAAGAGGGAGAATTATTCAGCTTCTGAAGATGGAGAGACAAGGAGTCACCTAAAGCAAATCAGCTAAAGAATTTTGAGAAATTTTCTCAATTTTGGAGCTCCTGGACATGGGCACAGAGTCCCCAGGCAAGGGGAGAGGAGCTGCACCCCAGATTTCCCAGCACAGCCAGGGAAAAACTCCAATTTCTACTCAAAACAGAGATGAGCAGAACAGCCCACGAGTTTTGTTCCTGCAGGAAAAGGGATTCAACCATTTATTCTCCAGAGTTCCAGAAAATTTCAATTTTTACATTTCAAATCTGATCCAAAGAGCCCATTAGAGAATTTACCTTTCCCATGGGACCAAAGGGAAAAACCACTAGAAAATTTCCTTTTTAAAATTTCAAATCTTGATCCAAACAGCCCATCAGAGAATTTATCTTTCCCCTGGGACCAAAGGGTAAAACCACCAGAGTGGTTTGGTATTTATTTAAAATATTTGTACCAGAAACTCAGAACCTCCCCTGCACTTCCCCAGCCCTGAAAAAAGGTGGAAAAGCTGAAGTCCTCCTTCATTTTGCAATTTCTCAAGCAAGCCTAAAAATTCTGCTGGAATTAGAGGAGCCAAAGGTGTTTTTATCAAGAATTTACATGGATTTAACTCTGGAACAGCAGAGCCTGGGGATGCCCAGCAGGAATTTGGGGGTGAGGTAAAATAAACAAAAAAAAAATCAAATTTTGTTTTCAGAGGGGAAGCCTGGGGTTGGGCAAGAACATGGGTTTGATGGGCAGGGACAGGAAAATCACCCAAAAACCTGGTTTTATTCCCAGGAACCCTGAGAACTCCACTGTAAAATAAAAATTCCATGGTTTTAAACTGGAATTTAAGAGATTTTTAGGGCATGTGATGAGGTGAAGGATTCATTCTGAATCCAAAATCCCCCAATTCCTCCCCTCAGAGCCTGCTGAGGTGACAATGCCACCTCCTGCTCCTCATCCCTGACTCTCAGCTGCACAAAGGGATTATTTCAACAATTTCCTGCAAAATCAGGGGTGGATTTGCCACCAGGTGGGAACTTTCACTCTGTGCACCACAAGTAAAATCCACACATTCCCCATTTCCCTCCCCAAATATGAAATATTCCCAATCTCCCTCCTCCAAAGTGTTTTAAACAGGATAAAACATCCTGGTAAGAGACTTAAAGATTGTTTTTTTTTTTTCCTCATCCCTTTTCCTGCTTAAGGCAATTTGAATTTTCAGCTCCATCCTCACCACTGGAGCAGCTGCATCTTTTAGGGACAATTTGGACCTTGTCCTTCCCAAATCATCTCAAATTTCAATTTTTGGTGTTAAAGACACAAATTTTTCAGACATTCAGTTCTCATGTTCTAATCTGAGAGCAAGGAGCAGCAGCTTAAATTCTCTTCCATGCAAGCAGCAGTTTCCCCAAAAATTTTCTACTAATTCTACTAATTTCTACTTTTCTACTAATTTTTCTTTCCAGACCAGACAAAATCTACTTTCCTTCCATTACCACCTTTAAGTCTTGCTGGGGATATTCAGAATTCTGTCCATTTTTCAAAAGCTGAATGGATTGCCAAGAGTTTCAAAGACTCCCTGAAGCTGAAGGACTGAAATTAATGATTTCAGTCTCCAGGGAATGTAGAAAGGGTTACACTGGGAGTATTAATTTATTCTAGGCTGTAATTACATTTTAACAAGAAAAAAAAAAAAGGGTTTGTATGTCACTTAATTATACCTCAATATCCCTCTGGAAATCAAACAGGTCAATTCTCTGCCAGTTGCTGCCATCCAGGGCCAGAACATTCCATGCCTTTATTGGGGGAAAAAAATGCAAATGTGTGGTTAATATGAAAGAAAAAAAAAAAAGTCAGTGAGGATTTAGGCACAGGTTGTTCCTTTGAGAAAACAACATTGTGTCCTAGGTGGGAGAGGAACAGGTAATTCCAGGCAGCAGGGAGAGATGGGCAGGGTCCCTCAGAATTCAGAATTCCAAATTTCCAAATCCCCCAAAGCTGCCCTGGTTGTTTCCACACCCCTGGATTTCAGCTGGGAGCTTTTCCCTGAACAATTTGGGTTATTCAGGTGACAACTGTAATGCCCACACACCACACAGGGGATTTTTAAATGTAATTTAATGATGTTAAAGCAGCATTTTTTAAAAATTCCAATGTTGTTCTTGGGATATAGGAAAAGCAAAAGTAAGCAAAGATGTCAAAACCAATAAAACACCTGACTCAGATGAGAAGGAAAACTGGGATCTCAGAATTTCCTGAATTACAAATGCATGTGAATTTTGTTCTTCAAGACTTTTCACCCCATGCATTCTCAGTATGGCATATGCCAGGGATTTGAAATTACAGTAGTTTTCTCAAGTTCATAAAGGATGTTTATGCAACTTTTTATTTTTTTTAATTCCAATGTGTTTAGAGCAATTAAACCAGTGGTGGCTGAGGATTTTAGGCAGGACTGATGGGTCTGTGCAGAGGAGCTGCCCTGGCTGCTCCCACCCCCTGCATTTCAGCTGGGAGCTTTTCCCTGCACAATTTGGGTTATTCAGGTGACAACTGTAATGCCCACACACCACACAGGGGATTTTAAATGTAATTTAATGGTGTTAAAGCAGCATTTTTTAAAAATTCCAATGTTGTTCTTGGGATATAGGAAAAGCAAAAGTAAGCAAAGATGTCAAAACTGGGATCTCAGAATTTCCTGAATTACAAATGCATGGGAATTTTGTTCTTCAAGACCTTTCACCCCATGCATTCTCAGTATGGCATATGCCAGGGATTTGAAATTACAGTAGTTTTCTCAAGTTCATAAAGGATGTTTAAGCAACTTTTTAAAAATTTTCTTTAAATTCCAATGTGTTTAGAGTAATTAAATCAGTGGTGGCTGAGGTTTTTAGGCAGGACTGATGGGTCTGTGCAGAGGAGCTGCCCTGGCTGCTCCCACCCCCTGCATTTCAGCTGGGAGCTTTTCCCTGCACAATTTGGGTTATTCAGGTGACAACTGTAATGCCCACACACCACACAGGGGATGTTAAAATGCAATTTAATGATGTTTAAACAACTTTTAATTTTTTTAAAAAATTCCAATGTGCTCAGAGTAATTCAATCAGTGGTGGCTGAGGTTTTTAGGCAGGACTGTGCAGGTGTCACCCAGCAGGATGGTGAACACTCCAACACCTTCCCTGGGTCACCACCCCACCCTTGCTGTCACCAGACAGTGGCAGGAAAAAGCACCTGAATAAATCTGGCAGCTCCAGCTAAACCTTCCAGTGGAGCTGGAGGAATTGTCCCAAGGAAATATTCCCAGTTGGGTTTCATTAATTGAAGGCAGCAAAGGATTAGAACAACCCTTCACTTTATTTCCATGCTTACTCCAGCTACATCCAAGGAGAAAATGAACTTTCATTGATTGTGCAGCATCTTTGTGAATCAAAATTCCTGAATTTCCAACAAAACCCACAGGGTTTGTTGGGATTTCAGCAGGGTGAGCTCTCAGAATGAGGGGAAAGTTCTGGGCAAAATATCAACCCCCTTCCCTTTGTAGCTGGGACACTGGAAAATGCAATTCCAGCCTGGAATTCCCCTGGAGTGGTGCTATGGGAATTTTCCAGGACTTCCAGGGGACAATAAATAAACACAAAGCTCCCTGGGCCAACCCCCCTGGGACTGGCACCCAAATCCAACCCCCTGCTAAAATCCAGCAGCAAGGAGGAAAGTTCTTACCCTGGAAACTTGAGCACAACGACACAGAGTGACCACATCCAGGAAAGAGAAAATTCTGGAGGAGAAATGAGAGATATCTTATTGGTTATTGACATTTCAAACAAAGGGATGTGAAAAACAAAGAGGGGGAGAAAAAAAAAAATACTGGGACAGCAAAACTGCTTTGTGATTGAAAGCTGAAGTGTGAAAGGAAGTGCAGAGGCAGCAGTTCCCAGATGGAAACAAAACAGGGCCATGGAAACAAAGCCCCCACCTGGGAGGGGTCCTGAGCCAAACCTGGCCCTGCTCACCCCAAGTGACCCTGGGGAGCCCCAGAGAGCCGGGACAGGAGGGAGCCAGACCCCCAACACTGCAGCAGCAGCTCCCAAAATGGGCAGTGCCACCCCTCACTGCCAAATCCCAAAATGGGCAGTGCCACCCCTCACTGCCAAATCCCAAAAATTGTCAGTGCCACCCCTCACTGCCAAATCCCAAAATGGGCAGTGCCACCCCTCACTGCCAAATCCCAAAATGGGCAGTGACACACCTCACTGCCAAATCCCAAAATGGGCAGTGCCACACATCACTGCCAAATCCCAAAATGGGCAGTGACACACCCATCACCAAATCCCAAAATGGGCAGTGCCAACCCTCACTGCCAAATCCCAAAATGGGCAGTGCCACACCCATCACCAAATCCCAAAATGGGCAGTGCCACACCTCACTGCCAAATCCCAAAATGGGCAGTGCCACCCCTCACTGCCAAATCCCAAAATGGGCAGTGCCCCATTACCAAATCCCAAAAATGGGCAGTGCCACACCTCACTGCCAAATCCCAAAATGGGCAGTGCCACCCCTCACTGCCAAATCCCAAAAATTGTCAGTGCCACACCTCACTGCCAAATTCCAAAATGGGCAGTGCCCCATTGCCAAATCCCAAAATGGGCAGTGCCATCCATCTCCCATTAGCAAATCCCAAAAGTGGGAAGTGCCCCATTGCCAAATCTCAAAAAGGCAGTGCAACACCTCATTGCCAAATCCCAAAATGGGCAGTGCCACACCCATCACCAAATCCCAAAATGGGCAGTGCCACACCCATCACCAAATCCCAAAATGGGCAGTGCTCCACTACCAGCTCCCAAAAATGGGCAGTGCCATCCCCCATGACCAAATCCCAAAAGTGGGAAGTGCCCCATTGCCAAATCCCAAAAATGAGCAATGCCCCACTGCCAAATCCCAAAAATGGGCAGTGCCAGCCCCATCACCAAATCCCAAAAATGGGCAGTGCCACCCCCATCACCAAATCCCAAAAATTGTCAGTGCCACACCCATTGTCAACTCCCAAAAATGTGCAGTCCAACACCTCACTGCCAAATCCCAAAATGGGCAGTGCCATCCCCCATAATGAGATCCCAAAAATGAGCAGTGCCCCGTTACCAACTCCCAAAAATGGGCAGTGCCACACCCATCACCAAATCCCAAAATGGGCAGTGCCCCATTACCAGATCCCAAAAATGGGCAGTGCCATCCCCCATGACCAAATCCCAAAAGTGGGAAGTGCCCCATTGCCAAATCCCAAAAATGGGCAGTGCCACCCCCATTATCAAATCCCAAAAATGGGCAGTGCCACACCCATTGCCAACTCCCAAAAATTGTCAGTGCCACACCCATCACCAAATCCCAAAAATGGGCAGTCCAACACCTCATCACCAAATCCCAAAAATGGGCAGTGCACCCCTCACTGCCAAATCCCAAAATGGGCAGTGCCATCCCCCATAATGAGATCCCAAAAATGAGCAGTGCCCCGTTACCAACTCCCAAAAATGGGCAGTGCCACACCCATCACCAAATCCCAAAATGGGCAGTGCCCCATTACCAGATCCCAAACTGGGCAGTGCCACCCCTCAATCCATGGAATTGTATAGAATTCAATGGGATTATAAATTTCAATGGGATTATAAAATTCAATGGGATTATAAAATTCAATGGGATTATAAAATTCAATGTCATTTTATGGTTTATGGTTATTCAAACAATTGTGTCCCAAAACAGACGAGGTCAAGCAGAGGGTGGAGGACATCAAGGTCTTGTTCCCTTTGGGAACAATTATAAAACTGGAGTTTTTGCACAGATAGTGTAAGAGTTCAACCACAAGATGCTTTAATATTTTAATTTTATATTTTCAACTTGAAGGTAAATGTTGTCAGCCACAAGCAACCTGAGAAGCAGGGATGGAAAAAACCCCTCAGAAACACCAGTACTGGGGGAAAAGGGTCTTCCTGCAGATTATTAATCAGATTATTAATCAGAATGCAGATTATTGATCAGAACTCTGATGCTGAAGGACTCACACAGCAGCACTCAGCTAAATCAGGATGAGCAGCCACGTTCCCTCCTGTGCTCATGCACCTCCCAGGGACACTCATGGACCAAGGAGCTAAAATGTTAAAATCCAAGGAGTTCAAGGCACTTCTGATTTTATCATGAGATAAATCTGAGTGATGTGCTGGGGAAAAGCTCCGGAGAAGAGCCCAGTGCACTTTAACTCTGCCTGGAACCCCAAATTCTGCATTTCACAGCAGTTCCATCCTTCCTGCCTACAGACAAGGCTCCCCCTGAGCCACAGGTCATTTTTTTTTTGGTGTCCAAAGGTTTATTCAGCACCATGTCCAGCAAAGCCTGGGAATGAGAGAAGCTGGGGAAAATTCTTATTATGAAATTCTTGTCATAGGAGTAAATAAAACATCCAATTCTGCAGGTCACTCACTATGGAAGGTTTCTCTATTTTCATTAAAATTCCCTACTCCATGGGAATCCCAGATTGTTAATGACAACCTCATCCCTCTATCAGGGCTGGGGGATCTGGAATAAATTATAAATTATAAATTATAAATTATAAATTCTCTTCCACTTCCTGCTCCTCCCTTCCCAGCCTGCCCACACACCACAGGGATTCACCAAACCCTCACCCATCCCTGCCCCAGCACAGAGATCTCAGCTCTGAGGAGCTCCAGAGACTTTTCCAGAGTTCCCTCAGCTCCTCCTGCACTTCTCCAAGACCCTGAGTCCACAACTCAGCAGAATCAGGCTGCAGAAAAAGGATTTTTCACAGCAGGCACTCCTTGCTCGTGGATTTTCACCATTTCAGAACTGGATCCAGGAAGAGCAGCAGGAGCACAGGTAAAGTCCTGCCTGAGAATTCCCCTGAGGATGGCATTTTCCCTCTCCAAGGAACTGCTGGACACCACTAAAATACCCCAAACCTCACAAAAAAAGTGGCTGAGCAGCAGCAGAAGGTTGATCAGCACTCCTTGAATGATTTTTCCCAATTCTGCATTAACAGGCCCAAGGGCACCGTGCTGGGACATTTATTTTTCCACCCAAACAGGATCCCTGTCCTGCCCACAGCTGCCTGATGAGCCATTTTACATCAATCTTTTTATTCTTCAGAGTCAACAGTGGAGGAAATAATCCACAAAATTAACTTTATCATCAAACAGTGATCACAGATGAAGGCAGTCTGAGCTTCCCAAACAAGAATTAAACTGGAATTGCAGCAGATTAAATTGTCTCACTGCAAAGGGATTCCCTGTGTGGATGATTTTGGCTGAAGAGCTCAGCTCTGCACGATTTGGGTAAAACACAGTCACTTTGAGCAATTTGCAGGTTTCAACCTCTTAATCCACTCAGGGGTTTCTAGGACTCCTCACTTTCCCACTGCTGCCTTAATTAGATTAGAGTCAGGACTCTCATGAAATCCCTGCATGCTGCAGGCTCCAGCAGTGAGGAGCTTAAATCTCCAACCTTCTAAAATTATCCACACCCATTTCTGCCAGTGACCCTCCCACCATCCTGTGTTGGGTTGATGTGGCCAGAAATGTGGAGTCCATCACCAGCTGTTAAACCAGGTGAGGCAGTGACCCTGATCTCCTGGCACATATTATCTGCTAATGGGCATCTTTAAACCAGCTGGGCAATCATCTTTATCTTTCCCATGATCCACCTTCCCTCCAGGAGATATCTCCTGTTAATGGGCCAGGTGTTAAACCAGGTGGGCAGTGATCCTTATCTCTGTGGGGATATCTCCTGTTAATGGGCCATCTGTTAAAAACCAGCTGGGGCAATCATCTTTATCTTCCCACAGCCCATCCTCC
Organism: Luscinia luscinia; assembly: GCA_034336685.1. Lineage (NCBI taxonomy): Eukaryota > Metazoa > Chordata > Aves > Passeriformes > Muscicapidae > Luscinia > Luscinia luscinia. The sequence goes on along the minus strand of CM067633.1, from coordinate 4,474,095 downwards.
CTCCAGGAGATATCTCCTGTTCATGGCCATTGAGTCCCAGGGCATGACTGAGAAAATTACATCATCCCACTGGGAGATGCTCCACCCAGGGGGAGGAGCCAAACATTTCCCACCCAGATAAAAACTGAGATTTGGAACAGCAAGTTTCATCTTTCCACTGGATTCCAGAGGAAAACCAGATCTTTACACATCATCCCTGGACCTTCAGAGGAAAACTGCACCTTCTCCAGGAGCACTGCTCCAGCTGAACCACATCTGCCCCTGCAGGAGGATGCAGCCACCATTGAATGGGACTGCTGCCAACACCCTGACTGACTGATGGGTGTCAGCTTGGATTCTGACTCTGGCAGTGTTTGGAATTGCTCTTTGTAATACTACATTTCTATTTTAATTTTCCTAGTAAAGAACTGTTATTCCTTTGCCTGAGAGCCCCTTAATTTCAAAATAATAATTTGGAGGGAGGGGGTTTACATTCTCCATTTCAAAGAGAAGCTTCTGCCTTTATTGGCAGCCACCTGTCCTTCAATCCAGGACACATCCCAGCTCAGCTGCAGCTCAGCCCTGCTCCCAGGGGCTGGGCAGGGGCACAGACAGCACAGCTCTGCTGCCAGCTCAGCTCAGCTGGGCACAGCTCCAGCTGCCCAGGGATAAAGCAGCACGTGGGCATGGGCTGGGCAGGTGTTGGAGTCAGTGAGTCAGGGGTCTGTCTGGATTCTTCAGAGAAATCAGAGTGCAGGGATTGAATTAAAGCCTTTGGATGGACTGAAGCACATGAAGCCACTCACACATAAAGCAGGCATTTAAGTAGAAGTCAGTCAGTAATTTTAGGGTGAGTTCTAATGCTTTGAGTAAGTGAAAGTTTTCAAATGCCAGAGTAGCAGAGTTTCAGTGAAGGTTGAAATACACTGATATCTTCAACAGAGGCTCCAAGCCCACAATTGTAGACAGGACTTTAACATAATAGAGCTCTAGTAAGAATAATGCTGACATTTTTCAGATAGAACAAAACAGACTGTTCTGTACATAACCTGGTGTGCTAAGAAACTGGAATTCTAATAGGTTGAAGAGTGGTGGTCTGAGTTTGCATCTCAGCTTGTTGGAAAAATCCTATATAAGAGTTTGTATTGGGAGAGCTGTTGCTTTTAGCCACAGGCTCTGCATGGGCAGAGCACGGAGTCAAAGCTGCTCAGGCCAGGAGAGCTGCAGTCTGCCTGAGCTGCTGGGACCCAGCAGGGACAGCTGAACTCTGCACTGAACTCTGGGCAAGAACTGAATTCTGCATGTGAACTCTGGGCATGAACTGAATTCTGCATGTGAATTTTGTGCATGAACTGAATTCTGTATGTGAACTCTGTGCAAGAACTGAATTCTGCACTGAACTCTGGGCAAGAACTGAATTCTGCATGTGAACTCTGGGCAAGAACTGAATTCTGCATGTGAATTTTGTGCATGAGCTGAATTCTATATGTGAACTCTGCAAGAACTGAATTCTGCATGTGAACTCTGGGCAAGAACTGAATTCTGTATGTGAATTCTGAATTCCTGCAGCCTGAGCTGCTCCTGAGCTGTGCAGCAGCCCCACATCACACTGGCAGTGCCACCTTCTTCAGGAGGGCAGCAGAGACCCCTCTGGCAGGGGAAATGCAGGTTTGGGGCTGGGGAATGCAGGGAAATGGGGACAGGCTGCATCTCTGGGGCCACAGGCACAGCTGGAGCCACCAGGGATTCACCACTGGGAGTCACTGAGGCAGACCCTGCCCCAGGAGGAGAGGCAGGGGAGGGAATTCTGCTTTTTGCTGTGGGTGTGTGAAGGGACAGCAGCTCCACAAGTGTCCCCTGCTGGCTCTCAGGTGGCAGGGGACAAAGCTGGAGCAGTGCCAGGACATGCACTGGTCACCAGGGGCTGGGGCAGTGCCCAAGGACAGGGCATGGGGCACCCTGGGACAGTGGGAGGTGTCCCTGCCATGGCAGGGGTGGCATGGGTGGGCTTTAAAGCCTGTCCCAACCCAAACCATTCCATCAATGCTGGTGTACAATTGGAGAAGGGTTTGTGGCAGGAAGGAGGGAAGGTCCTGCACAGAGCAGGGAATTCCACCAGGACAAACCCCTGCCCTGTGGGAATCTGTGTCCTGCTGTTCCTGCTCATCTCAAGCTGCTGCAGAGCAGGGAATTGCTCAGGGTGAGGGGAAATCAGGAGTTGATAAATGTTTAAAGCTCATAAGTAATGGTTTGGAGAGCTGGAATTCACTGTTAGCATACTGCAAAAATTAATTACTGTGCATTGACAGTGCAGCCTTTGACAGAGAGGCCTGGATGGGTTTTCTGTGGGAATCTCCTGTAAATGGGTGTCACTGTGTGCAGGACAAAAGCTGGTGTGTTTGGGCACTGCTCTGTGAAGTCCTGTCCCTGCTCCAGGCACTCTCACACAGCTTTGGGGTCCCCTGGGCATGGAGTGAAAGCTGCACTTGGGGAAAATAAAGAGGAGGAGGGTGTGAAGGAGGAGGGCAGCAGCCTTTGGAGGTGCTGTACCCTCACACACAGCAATGAGCCAAACCTCAGCCTCTGGCTGCACTCAGGATCATTCCACTTCCATCTCTCAGAAACCTCACCCTGGCTCTGCTCCTGGGAGCCCAATGCCCTCACACTCCTCCTTCCCCTGAAATCCATTTACAAAACCAAATTACAAATTCACAAAATTTTTACAAAATCCCATTTGCATTCCATCACCCTTTTTTCTCCCTACCCTGCTCCCCACATTCCCAGTGCCACAAACACACTCCCTGCCTCACCCATCAGGGCTCTTCACAACCTGTCCCCAACCTACCCCTGTCTTGTCACCTCTGCACAGGGACAAACCCCAGGCTTGTTGCTCCCATCAGAAAAATCGTATCAGAAAAAAAAAAACATCTCAGAAAGACAATTTTTTGCCACTTCACATCCCAGCCATGGCTCAGGACAAGCACAGCAGCTGCCACCTGCAAATTCCTGTGCAAACTCCTCCTGTGGAGGTTGTGACTCCATCCTGCCCCTCATTCCCAGGTTCTGGTTTCACACAGGGATCTCCACACCCATGGACAATCATTTCCTGTGTCCCAATCCCAAATATCCACCCTGGCAGCAGGGAGGGCTCTAACAGGCAGGCACACACTGTGCTCTGAGGAATATGGGAATAAAAGAAATGGAACCAGGTGGGAACAGGAGGCTTCCAGAGGAGGCAGGGCACTGAAAATGAGAGACCCTCATCTCTTTTCCCTGCTCCTTTCATTCCAGTGAGCCAGCAGCACTTCCCTGGGTCACACTCCCCTCCCCAGACTTCACTGTCACTGAGTGTTGACAGAACCAGTTTCCTGCAGTGTAACAAGGTTGTTGCTGTTAATAATTCAAGCTTCCACCTGCCTCTGTTTTCCCCATTTCTGAGCTCAAAGCACTGACAAACTCAGCTCTGCTTCCAGAGCCCAAAGGAGGGACAACCACCCCCACAGGGGCAGCAGGAGAGGGCAGAATTATCCACAGAGACCTTACAGGACTTTTGAACCCTGACAATCCCCAAAGTCTGATGTGTTTGGTGTTTGCCATCCTGCCAGGAGCTGAACATCTGGCTCCTATTGACAAGGGACAGCACAAAGTCCACTGGAGTGTTACTGGAGCAGAGGGATTCACTTTTGCTTTAAACTCAACCCCTCAGAGAAGCAGAATCCTGTTTTCCACATCAGCTCATCCTCACCAGGAGGATTAATGAGAGAATCCTCACTCTCATTAAGGACCTGATTCAAAATTCCTCCATTCACCAAGCAGACAAATCATTTAAAACCCCAAAACTTCATCCCATTTAGCACAAACTGCTGACACACAGACCTTTGCCCTGCCTCTGTTTGGGTCTGGCTTTATGAGTGACCTCATCCAAGCTCATAATTTGGGAGCAGAGCAGCAAAATCCTGGATGCAAACACCAACCCACCGGTGTCCAGGGAGGACTCACCGAAGCAGCAGCTCTTTGGGCAGTTTTTTGTTGATGGCAGCTTCATCGTTGTTTGAGAACATCTGCAAACACAAAAAATGCCACAATTCAGCCACATGTCAAAGGAACAAAGCCAGCTTTAGCCCAGGGAAGAAGTGGTTGGTTTACAAGGCTGTTTCCAGAAATCTGGATCAGTAAATTCCTGACTTTGTGCTGCAGCTTTCCAGCTCCTGCACTGGATCACAGCTGGATGGAGCAACATATCAAAATATCTTCAAACAGGGAAGAGGATGCTCTGTGGATTGAGAGGTTAAACATGGACTGAGATTTGCAGCAGTGAAATAAATGATGATCATTTGTGCTGTGAGCTGGCTCTGGTTGGGGAGGCTCCCTCAGCACTTTTTGGGGTGAGCCAAGGCACAGACACAGCAAAGCTGGGAGGTTTCACACTCCAAGCATCAGGTTTGGATGGAGGGGAGAGGAACAGGGGCCCAGCAGCCCAAATCTCCACCCAACAGAGGTGGGAGGTGCAGGTGCAGCAGGGTTGGTTTCTGGGATGGAAAAGGTGCTGGTGAACAGAGAAACAAAATCTTACAGAGCCCAGAATGTTCTCCCAGGCCTCAGGAGCTCTGGGACAAACAGGATTCGAGGAGGGAAAATGCTGGGAAAGCTCTTCCAAGGCAACAAGGCCAGAGCTGGCTCTTGTATCCCCCCAAATCCATGGACAATTCCTGATGAACCTGGAATGGACTTTAGGACCAGGTAAAAGCATCTCAGACACTCTAAGAAGAGAAACTTCTCTTTTTCCAAGGAATCTCAAAACACAGAGCAAAGCCTCACAAGGATCTTGAGAAGAATCTAAATAAAAACAGTTCTAAGATTTGGGATTGTCTTGCCATGGGGAAAATCCAGCATGTCCCAAATATCCTGTCCCTGAGCATGGATCCAATCCCAGCAGATCCCAAATATCCTGCCCCTGAGCATGGATCCATCACATCCCAAATATCCTGTCTCTCAGCATGGATCCAATCCCAGCAGATCCCAAATATCCTGTCCTGAGTATGGATCCAATCCCATCCCAAATATCCTGTTCCTGAGCATGGATCCATTCCATCCCAAATATCCAGTCCCTCAGCATGGATCTGATCCCATCACATCCCAAAAATCCTGTCCCTCAGCATGGATCCATCCCATCCCAAATATCCTGTCCCTCAGCATGGATCCATCCCATCCCAAATATCCTGTCCCTGAGCATGGATCCATCACATCCCAAATATCCTGTCCCTGAGCATGGATCCATCACATCCCATCCCAAATATCCTGTCCTGAGCATGGATCCATCCCATCCCAAATATCCTGTCCCTCAGCATGGATCCATCCCATCCAAAATATCCTGTCTCTCAGCATGGATCCAATCCCAGCAGATCCCAAATATCCTGTCCCTGAGCATGGATCCATCACATCCCATCCCAAATATCCTGACCCAGAACATGGATCCATCCCATCCCAAATATCCTGTCCCTCAGCATGGATCCATCCCATCCAAAATATCCTGTCTCTCAGCATGGATCCAATCCCAGCAGATCCCAAATATCCTGTCCCTCAGCATGGATCCATCACATCCCATCCCAAATATCCTGACCCAGAACATGGATCCATCCCATCCCAAATATCCTGTCCCTCAGCATGGATCCAATCCAATCCCAAAAATCCTGTTCCTGAGCATGGATCCAATCCCATCCCAAATATCCTGTCCCTGAGCATGGATCCAATCCCATCCCAAATATCCTGTCCCTGAGCATGGATCCAATCCCATCCCAAATATCCTGTTCCTGAGCATGGATCCATCCCATCCCAAATATACTGACCCTGACCATGGATCCATCATTTCCCAAATATCCTGTCCTTGAGCATGGATCCATCCCATCCCAAATATCCTGTTCCTGAGCATGGATCCGATCCCAGCAGATCCCAAATATCCTGTTCCTGAGCATGGATCCAATCCCATCCCAAATATCCTGTCCCTGAGCATGGATCCAATCCCATCCCAAATATCCTGTCCCTGAGCATGGATCCAATCCCATCCCAAATATCCTGTCCCTGAGCATGGATCCAATCCCATCCCAAATATCCTGTCCCTGAGCATGGATCCAATCCCATCCCAAATATCCTGTTCCTGAGCATGGATCCATCCCATCCCAAATATACTGACCTGAGCATGGATCCATTATTTCCCAAATATCCAGTCCCTGAGCATGGATCCAATCCCAGCAGATCCCAAATATCCTGTCCCTGAGCATGGATCCAATCCCACAACTTAACATGAAATCCAGTGTGAAAATCCAAAGTGCTGCCACCAAATGACCCTTTCAGTGCTGCAGTAGGTGATGGAAAATGGGACTTGTGGAACACCAAACCCCAGATTTTAGTGTCACACCCTGTGCTGCCAAATCCCAGTTTGCTTTTGAATTATCCCAGTTTGCCAGAGCACAGTGCTGAAATGGGAACTCTCAAACTTCTTTCCCAAAATGTCAGCCCCCCACAGGCCCTTTTAGCACTTCCCACCAGGAGTATCTCAAGTCCTGAGCACAAACCAGAGCTGCAGCTCTCAGCCCAACCTGCTGCTAATTAAAGTGAGGTTTTGCCATTCCCAGCTCCCAGGGCTCTTCCCTCCCATCTCCAGGTGACTCTGGAGTCACAGTGGGTGGGGACAGACATTCCCAAGCTGGGACAGCAGCACCTGCACGTTGTAATTAAATTGATTAGTTGATTGATTAGGAGATGGAGGAGATCACGGAGGAGGAATGCACAGGAATTATTCATGGGAAAATGAGACATGATTTCTTTCCCCCCAGCTACACAGGCAGCTCCAAACCCTTCCCACCACTGCCCAGACCTTGAATCACGACTCTTCTCCCAAAAAAAAAAAAAGGATCAGAGAAATTAAAGGAGCAATCAGAGAGCAGGAGCAGACTTCCAAAAAGGAAGCAGAGCAGGACAAGGGTTAAAAGAGATTCCAGAAGCAGCCAGGAGCCTCCTGTGCCTGGTCACAGGGAACTGTGCCCATCAAATCCCTCAGCAGGAAAATCTCACCTCAGGCCCAGCACAAATCCCATCCCCAGACTGGTTCCTGCAGGAGTTTCCCTTTGACCAGCACTAATCTAAAGGAATGTTTGTTTTTTTGTCTTGCTAAAAATAGTCCTTGGACTTAAACCGGGAGGGGGCCCAGGCAGGATGGGCTCCCTGGGAGAACCTTGGCTCTGGAATTTCCCTCCCTGCAAGGCTGGGAAGAGCCAGGATGCATCTCCAGACCTGTTTTTCCTCCAGCTTTCCTTCAAAACCTGAGGCTCAGATGGCAGAGGCTGCCTGAAAACAGGCTGGAATTGGGGATTTTTGCTAAGTCATGGCTGCACATACAGCTAAATATACCACGGACATGGGGCCCTTCTGGCAAGTCCAGACAAAAATAAAGCTCTGAAAAAATGTCAGAGGCTATTCCAGACATCCAGGCTTTGAAAATGCTTCAAGAAATAAAAACTAAATGCCTCAAGTTTGCTTCTCCTAACATCTCTTTTATCTTCTTTAATACCAGGTGTTGTCCAATATAAGAAATGATTCTGGACAAGGCACAGAAAAACTTTTTTTTTGTAGTAAATGTTCAATTTTGTACCAAACACAGAATCCTCCACCCAGGAGGAACTTTGCTGCTGTGTGAAGCCTCGTGGGATATTGGGATGAATTCCAGGGATGGATCAGCCACAGCTTCCCTGGGAATTCCATCCCCACCCTCACAGGGAGGAATTTATTCAAACAGCAGCAAAGCTGCTCCTGGGTGGAAGATTCTGTGTTTGCTACACAATTGAAAATTTATGTACAGGAAAAATGTGTTTTTCTGTGCCCTGTCCAAAATAATTTCTTATATTGGACAACACCTGGTATTAAAGGAGATAAAAGAGATGTTAGCAGAAGCAAACTTGGGGTGTTTTGTTTTTATCCCTTGAAGCATTTTCAAAACCTGGAATATTCCAGATTATTCTGACTTCCATCCTCCCTGCAAAGCCCATTCCAGGGCCTCAGCATCCTCACAGGGAGGGTTTTTTCTCCAATATCCAATATCCTGCTTTGTCAGTTTGAATCCATTCCCCTTGTCCTGGCCCTGGAATTCCTGATGGAATTTCAGCAGCCCCAGGGCCAAATCCAACACGGGGTCAGCCCCCTCTGAACTCAAACACTCAAAAGCAAAAAATTCAAAGCTTGATGGAGAAAAAGGGGTGAAGATAATTCAGAGCTTTAGGGAATTAGTGGCTGCAAGGTTAGAGGAGGCACCTGAGACAGTGAGAGACAGAATTATCCCTGATGCTCATACCAGGGAAAAAGAACCTGGATGTGGAGAGCCTGAGCTGCCAACTCAACACCAAGGGAGACACAGAGGGGGAAGGGAGAAGGTGAGACCCATTTCTGTACAAAACCCAACACCCTCAGAGGGGGGCAGGAAATAAAAGCCAGAAACACAACCAGTAAAGTGCTGCACTTCTGTGTTAAGCAAATCTCAAACAAAAAAAATGCAGAATTTAAAACCATTACCTACAAAATATTAATAATTATTCTGATTTTAAACCACTCCAACTTGTTTATTTGTTGGATAGAAACTGTGAGATGACAAAGTGTGCTGAGGATGAAACTGCAGCTGCTGGGAGACCTGGAGCTCACTGGGCCCTCTCTAAGTCAGGATATTCCAGGTTTCTGTGAGCCCTGATCCACCAGGAAATGCTGGCCAGACCCTCCACAACTGCACAGAACCACAGGAAATGAAGCAATTCAAACCAAGCCAGAAAACAGGCTGCAATTATTAATTATTAGAGAGCAAATAATGTGCTCTGGAAGCTGGTTTTAGGTTGGGAAACGTGGGGAATCAACAGAAATTAAGGATTGCAGCCACAGCTTGAATATTTTGGAGTTTACAGCTCACCCAGTCTGTACCAAGACACGTTGGAGATGAACCTTCCAAGCTCTAAAAGTCTTTTCTGTTCTGAAAGCTCAGTGTGAATTTGCTCAGTTTAAGCCCTGAGATGCACTGGGAGGTTTCTCCAGCTGCAAGGCTGCTGGCTCCCAGCCCAAACCCCAGCATTTCTCACAGAGTTTGTACCAATTTTATCTGCTATGGTCCACATGGAGATGAACAAGCCCGATACAGTCACTGACACAAGACAAACCTCACCCACAGCTCCAACCTAGTGAAAAAAAAGCTGAGCACAAACCACAGAACAACAGGAAAAATGTGGAATTCACTCTGCATTTCCCAGTGAAGCTTTGAGACAACTCCTAACAAACATGGGCAATGTGTGCTGACACCCTGCCTCGAGTTCTGCTCATTCTGGGATAAAATTCCAGGCTCAAAGAGACATGGATTTTGGGAAGCAGCAGCTGGAGCAGGCTGAGCTGCCTTCCTGGAGGCAGAGAAAACCTTCCAGTGCAGAGATAAGTCACAGTGAAGTGACAGCAAAATCCAAGGGCTCCTCAGAGGACGCCAAGGAATGAAGTTGTTTACACCCACAAGCAGCTCTGACCGAGGGAATTTTCCCTCCAGCCTGTAGTTACCCAGGGAATTTTATCTCCAAAGCCATGCAGCTGAGGTCTCCAAGGAAATGGCTGGCTGCAGGATGAGGCCAGGCTGTACAAGCTCTGCTGTGGGATGCTCTGGCATCAGCAGGGATGGGAACTCCTCCTGCCCCTCTGGCTCCCAACCAGAGCTCTGCTCAGGCAAAATCCTGACTAAGCAGGACAAACAGAAATAGACCCTGGCCAAAAAGGCTTATTACAGGCTTAATATTCCTAAAAATAGCTGGGCAGGGAGGGGACTGGATGGGCACTGTCTCATGGCTGCTTCCTCAGGAAGTTTCAATTCCTGCTGGGATGGAGGAGTTACCTGAGCCCAGCCTGCACCTGGGATATATTAAATAAAGATCCTTTCTGGAGGCTTTTTGAAGCAGCAGTGATGCAGACCTCAGTGAAACCCTACAGGAGTGGAGCTCCTCCTGCTGCACATCCCTGAGTGCAGGAGCTGCCCTGGAGGGAAATCCCTCAGTGATGGATGGGCAAAGGGACAAGGTGCCTGCAGAAAGGAAAACTGCCCAGGTGAGATAAAAACCCCACTGATTCCACAACCCCACGTGCTCACACCCCACTGAAAGGGAACCCCTCCAGAACCTGCTGCCAGCCACCAAAGGGCACATCCAGCCTTTTTTTCACTCACCTGCTTTGCTCTCCTCCCCCAGCCCTGCCTGCCAGGCAGTTCTCCCCAAACCAACCTCCCCAACCTCCCTGTGCTCAGCTGAAATCACACCTGCAGCCCCCAGCCCCGAGTTACCCGAGGGGCACCAGCAGCTCCTGCCCTGAGCCTGGGAACAGCTCACTTCATTAATCAGCTTTCATTGCCCACGACTTCTGCCTGCAGCTCAATGAGCCAAAAAATCCTCCCCCAGTGCCACACACACAGCAGCAACCTCAGCACCCCACAGGTGGCACCTGAGGACTGGGGACCCAGCAGAGATTTCTGATGGAAAATGCTGCTGCTCTCTCCCAAGGCAAGGTTTTAAATTCACAGCACTGCTCATAAGAACAACATCCAGACCCAGGAAAAAAAAAAAGAGTATAAATAAGACAAAGACTTCCTGACTTTCCCAGGACAGCCTATGGCCATAAAACACCCACTTACCATTATTTATTTTTAGCTTTTTAAAGCTCATTTTAGCAGTTATAGCAGTTTAGCTCATTTTTAAAATTTACTACAAATACACTTAGAATGGATTTAAAAAAACCCAAACCTAAACCCTGAGACATGATTCAGTATTTTCAGCCTAAACCCAAGACTTAGCCAGCTCTCTGAGGCTCATCACAATTTAAATAAGCTGCTTTGACAAATTATAGTTCTGCCCCTCCCCAACACTGCAATTCTGTTATTTTTACTGGTAATATTATCATTATTACTATTATTATTATTGGTAATAAGGTGCTTTTTTCACTGCTGGGTTTGCATGCAGCTATTATGTAAGAAGATGCTGGGATCATTGACATAAATATTGGGAAATAAAGTCAAATGATGGTGTCTTAAATTAAAAAAAAAAAAAAATCCACCTGAGCTGAGGTGAGAAGGGCATGGGGGGAGTTTTCCTAAAGTGAAACTGTGGGATCAGGCAGAGGGGTTTTGGTTTCACCTTGGATGAGGGAGGGTAAAACCCTCCCAGGCCTGACTTTCCCAATGCTGTGAGTCAAAGGAAGCTCCCAGGCAGGCAGGCAGCAAAAACAGTAATTAGTGCAGTGTCCCAGGCCCCAGTTAATGATGGTGGCCAGAAGCAAATGGCACGTGGCCATTTGTGGGTGCCAGCCCCGGGTCCCTCTCCTGGCAGGTGATGCTGGATGGGCACAAGGCTGGAGAATTCTGAGCTCCCCAAAATGCTCCAAGCAGCAGCTCCCAGTGAAAACAACACAGAAGCCACCAGGAAATCCCTCACTGGAGTCAGACATGGAGTTATGGAATGGTTTGGGAGAGGCTTAAAGCTCTCCCAGTGCCACCCCTGCCATGGCAGGGACACCTCCCACTGTCCCAGGTGCTCCAAACCCAGGGTTTGGAATTTCCAGGGATCCAGGGGCAGCCACAGCAAACCTGGAAATCTGTGCCACAGCCTCCCAAATCTCTCCTCTTTTAGTGTAAAACCCTCCCCCTTTTTCCTTATCATTATCTGTGCCCCTGGAGGAGCTTTAAGGCCCTTCCAACCCAAAATATCCTGGGATTCTGTAAGATCAGTTTGCCAGCATTCCCACTGCCACCAAGCCATCCACACAACTCCTGGCAGAGGGAGAAGGAAGAAGTGAATCCTGTTTGGTGCAAAAACAGCAATAAAAATTTGGGACACCTGTCTCAGGTGACATTTTCCTGGTGGAGCCTCCTCAGTCTCCAGCCCCTTTTGCACAAGATTTTTTTCTTCCAAATCTCCCAAAATCCCTCTTCCCTCTACTCAAGCCACAGGAGCAGCACAGTGAGGGTGTGAAACACAACTTGTGGTTTACATCTCTTCCTATCTCATTGTTTGAACAACCACTTTGAACCAAATAAATTAAGAGTTTATTATTCACCTGCCCCAATGAAGTGCTGGTTTTAAAAGGTTACATGTGATGTGAAAAATAAATGGGGGTGGGGGAGTGAACAGGAATAAGGAAAATCCATCAGCTTGGACACCTCCCTCCCAAAATCTCTAATCTTTACAGTGTTTTTCATTATCTATGAGCCACATCATTAGAAACCATAAAAAGAAAAAAAACAAACCCTGTTTCAGCTGTGCCACCTCAGGTGTTCCCTGGGTTGTGTCACCAACAGTTTCTCTTCCCATATAAATCAAATTCCTTGGTGTTACATCAGTTATTGCAAGGAGAGCCAGAGCAGAGTTTTCCCTGCTCCCTGCCCTGTTTGTGTCCCTCTGTTTGCACAACCTCCATTCCTTGGAACAGCAAAGCCCCAGCCAGGAGCAGCCCAGGAAAGGCAGCAGGGACACCCCCAAAAGGATCAGCCCTAAAGCCAAACCCCCTGAAAACACAGAAACAGCAATTCAGAGGCAGGAACACAGCAGATTCCAAAATGGGATTAGGGTCAGGGAGATTATTCAATTTCTGAACACAGACAGGATTAATTACTAGAAGGCAACTCGATTTTGGAGCATTGAAGTTTCTCATTTTGCATCCAGCTCAGCTCATTTCACATCTCTCCAATCAAACCAGGGGTTCAGAAGGGTCAGCATTCCTCACACTGAGAGCCCTGAATCCACAACAGAAATGCCATGGCTCCATGCATCCCTCAGGCTGAAGCTGCTCCCCACAGACTCACTGCTCAGAGAATCCCTGGAGCTCCCAAAATTTCATTTCTAACAGGACAAACTGCCCCGTGGACAGCCACACCTCACACCAGCAGCAGCTCCTGCTCACTGCAGGGTTTGGAGGCTCCCAGAGGAAGCTGGAAAGGATGGAGCTTTTTGTGTTTTTGAGGATGTAGAGGAGACTACACAGATGGTTCACAGTCAGGGGACCAAAAAAAAAAAAAAAGAAAAAAGATGGAATTACTTCATCCTGATAAGGTGGCTGGGGGAAACCCAGGACAGCTCCAGGTGACATCCAGGCTGCAGGAACATGGACAAGGTGGATTTAGGAAATGCTGAGAACTTGGACCTTGATCAATGAATCCTCCAAGAGCATCAGGAGTCACTCAGGAGCACCAGGAGGTGCCTCCCCTCCTCTCTGCTGCTCTTTATCAGGCAGGAAGCAGAGAAATCCCAAGGAGAAGCAGGGATTGGGATCTGTCAGGGCATGTTCCACATCCAACACCACAGAATCAGGAGTCAGTCTGGGTGATGTTTTCCCTTTTTGTTTGCTTTGCTGCACTAAGTGGTGATTTTCCCTGTGGTGGCCACACCTCCTGTAAAGGGACTAATCCCAGTTTGCTGGTGGGGCTGGGCATGGCATTCCCAGGAAAAAGAGAATCCTACTCTTCCTGGAATCACAAACCCACATGCAAGTGCAATTTAAGGAGCTTGGCCCATATTCCACACCAGATTTTATTTCTAGAGTAAAGAATTATTATTATTAACCCCCCTCACGAGTGGATTTGTGAATTACCCAACAACAATGGCTCAGGAATCTGTTTACGTGGCTCCACAAAAGACAATAAATGAAGTGCAAACCCAACCCAGCCCCCAACTCTGCATTTTACCCGGAATTTCAAGTCTGAAACAGACACAATATATTTGCCACAGCCCCAAATTGGGCTATTTTTACCCCAGGATAAGATTCCAGACTCAAAGGCCTTACAGCACCCTGCTCAGCCAGGGGAAGTGCCTGGAGGAAAAGGAGGAAAAGGAGGAGAAAGAGGATTAAATCCCCATTGCCTTCATGACTTTACAGTATTCCACAGCTCTGGGCAGCAGTTCCCATTCTCCAGATATTTCTGCCCAATTTTCCCCCTGTCCCACAAAATGTGAACTCTCACAACCATTCCAAACTGCTTTCCAGGAAGCAGAGAGGAATTTCCACCCATTCTGCCTCTCTGGAAAATAAATTTATTTTTAAGTGTGAACACCCATTGTGGGAACTCTTCTGAGCAACATAACCTCAGTGGAAAATCATGGATTTAAAGGAAAACAGCTCTAAAACTTTCCAGGTTATCCAGGTGAGTGGGTCAGAGGTAATCCATGCTGGGGTAATAAAAATGCTTTGGATTTATAATCATGGAATGGTTTGGGATGGAAGGGACCTTAAATCCCATCCAGTGCCACGCTAGAGTGGGCAGGGACATTTTCCACTGTCCCAAATTATCCCTGTCCAACCTGGCCTTGGACACTTCCAGGGATGGGGCAGCCACAGCTTCTCTGGGCAAAACACAGCAAAGAAACAGGATAATGTTTACAGGCACTTCTTGTAGCTCAAAATAAGCCTTTCTATAACACACCAACTCTTCCTGCATAAATATAGGTTTTAAAAATTAATTTAGGCCTCAAAGGATCCTGGTTTTCCAACTCGTCTGTTTGTTACTATGAGAAGAAAATAACATTCCAGCAAAAGAAAAAAAACCCCACCCAAAACAAGCCAAACAAAGCTCTTCCCCACTTTTTCCCCAATGAATTTGGCTCATCGTGTCCTGGAGCAACCCTGATGAAAACCCTCCCAAAATTGGAATGACCTCCAGCAAAGCAAGGAAGGCTGAGGAAGCAAAGGATGTCGATGCCCTAAGAGACATTTCCCCCCAAAATCTGCCACCAACCTGCTTTTACTCTCAGCTCTGTAACCAGCCAATCTGCAGCAGTGCAAAGTAAAAAAAAAAACCTCTCAGGTGGTAAAAAAAAAAAAAAAAAAAGTCTGTGCAGGCAAGAAGAGCCCAGAACAGTAAATACAATAAACACAATAAATACAATAAATACAATAAACACAATAACCCTGGATAATGCAGGGCTCACGTGCAGGCTCCTCTCCAGAGTTCCCAGGGTGTTTTTAGCACTGGATGCTACAGAAACACGAATATTACAACTCACAGAAAACCTGAGCCCACCCCAACCTCTCACTGCTGCAGATCCCACACGGGTCTGATTTCCAGAGGAAGAAAACAATCCCACGTGCAGCCTGAGACCACCAGCGTTTCCTGCACCTTTCCCAGCTCCAGGGCTGAGGAATTTCCCCAGTTTACCATTAACCAGCGTTTTCTCCGGATCGCCATCCCAGCCCTCTCCACCAAGGAGGAACAGCTGCGTTTTTACCATTCCGGGCTCTTTTCTGTCCCCGACGCGGGCCGGGCAGGGATTTCCATGGTGCACAAGCTGTGGCAGCGATGGGAAGTAAATCCTGCCCTTCCTCCCTGCCCCTCCTCCTCCTCCTCCCTCGGGAAGACAGCTGGGACAACAATGCGGCTGGAATCGCCCTGGCTCCACACTCCGCTTTGTGCCACGGCCTTTGAATAGATCTCATTGTTTACCCTCCGCTCCTTCCGTCCTCTCCATCCCCCACCTCCCTGCAAGCAAATTTTTTTTTTTCCCCAGGTCTAGTGCTCCCCATCCCCAAAAAATAAAAATAAATAAATAAAAAAGCGGTGTTGGGGGCACGGTGTTTTCCAGGCGAAATTCCCAACAATTCCTGCTCCAGCATCAACTTCGCTGCGAGGGCTCGTAAGGCAGCAACACGTTGGCAGCGACCCCCCCCCCAAATTCTCCATGGAGTTTGTAAGAGACGGGGGAACCCCCAAAATGGGGCCGGGGAGAAGTTTCACACCGGCACCCCCCCGAATTCGGACCCCCTCTGCACCCCCAGATCCTCGCCAGGCTCATTCAGAGCAGGGGAGTTTCAATTTTGGGGAACCCCTCCCCAAAATGGATGGAGGAGAAAGAAGTTTCACACCGGCACCCCCCCAAATTCGGGGGTCACAGCCCTGAGCCCCCCCAGCACCCACAGACATCCCGAGCAGATCCTCCCCAGTCTCCTTCCCACTGAGCCCCCACGGGACCCCCCAAAAATGGGGCGGGGAGAAGCTTCGCACCAGCCCCCCAAACTCGGGGGTCACAGCCCGCGTCCCCAGTGACCCCCATTACAGCCCCCCCATAGCCGGGGGGAGAGAACATCCCCAAAAATGGGGGTGAAGGGAGAAGTTTCACACAGACCACCCCCCAAATCTGGGGGTCGCATCCCTGAGCCCCTCCGCGTCCCCACAGTGACCCCCATTACAGCCCCCCCACAGGAGAATTTAAATCCATCGACGGAACATCCCCCCCAAAAATGAGGATGGAGGGAGAAGTTTCACACAAACCACCCCCTCAAATCTGGGGGTCGCATCCCTGAGCCCCTCCGCGTCCCCATTACAGCCCTCCCACAGGAGAATTTAAATCCATCGAGAACATCCCCCAAAAATGGGGGTGAAGGGGAGAAGTTTCACACCAATCACCCCCCAAATCTGGGGGTCGTAGCCCTGAGCTCCTCCGCGTCCCCACAGTGACCCCCACTCACAACCCCCCCACAGAATTTAAATCCATCGAGGAACATCCCCCAAAATGAGGATGGAGGGAGAAATTTCACACAAACCACCCCCCCAAATCTGGGGGTCGCATCCCTGAGCCCCTCCGCGTCCCCACAGCGACCCCCATTACAGCCCCCCCACAGACGGGGTGGGGGGGAGAAAATCCCCCTCAAAAATGGGGATGGAGGGGACAAATCTCACACAAACCACCCCCCAAACCCGGGGGCCACATCCCTAGGCCACCCGAACCCCCCCACAATCCCGACCCCATTCAAACAGGCCCCCGGCGCCCCGCCGGCTTTGGGATCCCACAGCGGGACGGCAGAGCCCTCACGGCTGAGGGGGGGCACGCACCAAACCCCGCGGCCTCCTCAGCCGGGCCACGGCCGGGCCTCCCCCCGCGGGACCGGCCGGGCCTCACCTCAAAGCGGCTCTTGGTGACCCCGTTCATCTCCCTGCGCATGGCGGGGCCGGCGCGGGGGCGGCGGGGGGCGCGGGGCCCGGGGCTGCGGGGCTGCCGGAGCGCGGCCTCCGCCCGGCGCCGCCGCCACCGCGTCCGCTCCGGCCTCAACTTCGACCCAAAACAAAAACACTCGGCACCTGCCAGCAACGCGAGCGCTCATTGGACAGCGCGGGGAGGGAGGGAGGGAGGGAGGGAGCGGGAGAGGGAACGGGAGGGGAATGAGGGGAGAGGGAACGGGAGGGGAGGAGAGAGGGAGAGAGAGGAACGGGAGGGGAGGAGGGAACGGGAGGGAGAGGAGAGAGAGGAGAGGAGAGGAGAGGAGAGGAGAGGAGAGGAGAGGAGAGGAGAGGAGAGGAGAGAGGAGAGGAGAGGAGAGGAGAGGAGAGGAGAGGAGGAACGAGGAGGGGAGGGACTGGGGAGAGGGGAGGAGAGAACGGGAGGGAATGAGGGGAGCGGGGAGAGGGACCGGGGACCGGGGAGAGGGAACGGGAGGGGAATGAGGGGAGAGGAACGGGAGGGGAGGGAAGGGGAAGGGGAGAGGGAACAGCGCGGTGGGGAATGAAGGGTTTGGGGGTCACGGCAGCAAGGGGAGGGGAGGGGGGAAAAGGGGAGTGCGGAGAGGAAAGGGAGAGAAGGCTGAGGGGAGAGGGTCCAGGGGAGGACAGAGCGGGACCGGAGAGAGGGAACGGGAGGGGAATGAGGGTTTGGGGGTCACGGCAGCAAGGAGAGAGGAGAGGGGAACGGGGAGAAAAGGGGAGAGGTCCGGGAAGGGGATGCGAGGATCGGGGCTGCCGTGAGGACGCGGGGTTGTCCTGGGGGGGACCCGCACCGAGGCTCCCCCTCCCCACCTACCCCGCAGGCCGCCGCCCCCATCGCGCCGCCGCGCGGGCTCCTCCCGCCCCCTCCCGCCGTGCGCTGCCCCCGCGCCCGGGGGTGCGGGACCCCTCAAATCCCGGCAGGATCCTCCCCCCGCTGGCCGGGGGGCTGCGGGGATCGGGGGTCCCGCGGGGATGGGGGGGGTATCCCCGCCTCTCCGCTCCCTTCCGGGTGCAGCGGGTTCAGCCAATCAGCGCGCCGCGCAGCGGTGACGTCACGCTGACGTCATTCTCGCGGGAAAATCAAGCGTGGCGGGGATGCCCGAGCGCCCCGCCCCCGCCCCAGCACAGAGCGCAGACCGCGTTGTACCAAAGGGGTTTATTTGCATGTAAATAAACACGTTCTCTGCGATATTTCCAAAAAAGTCGAAATTCCACTTTCCGCCCAAAAAAACTGCCGCGGGATATTTACAATTCCAGCGATTTTCCAGCCAGGGATTTATGTACATCATGATAATCGAGGAAAGAACCAGTTTCTTTTAATCTCCGTGTTGGCTTCGCCACCTGAGATTAAAAGGTTTGGCTTATATTTAATTCTCACTTTATTTTATCTTTCTGAATACTGAAAGATGTAAAATAATTGCGAATAAGCAAAAATATTCCAAAAATAAACCATTTTCTCAGAGCCCGAGCACTGACAGCCCAAAGCCTCTGTGTGGTCACGCCCCTCAGCTCTCCCAGGACTGACGTCACTGGAAGGGACAGGGCACCAAAATGGGGTGAAAAGCTTTAAATTTGGGACTCTTGCCTCCCACAGTGGTTGAGGGAGACGTTGTTCCCTCTGTTCCCACCTTCCACAGGGGGAATTTTGGATACTGAGCTTTGGTCTGGGTGAGGGGAGAGGAAATGAGTGCAGCTTGTTCCTTTAAAACAAATTTTTGTGTCAATTTTGCTGCTGAATGGGACTGCCTTCCAACTTTTAGCAGGAAAACACAGCTCTGGCTGAGGACAAGTCCAGGGAGCCCATCCTGGAGGATTCCCAGCCTGGATTCCAGCTGAAAGTGCTTCTTTTGGAAGGCTGGCTGTGCCAGAGGGGATCAAAGGGTTTTTGTGAAGAAAAAAAACTGATTAAATAAAAACAGGAGATGGGGGCAGGCAGCTCTGCAGAGGCTGAGCTGGCACCATTCCACACAGAGCCACTGGAGCAGGGTCTCCAGCTGAATTCCTGTGGGATTTTGTTCCAATCCAATCCAAACTCCAATTCCAACACTGTCAGGTATCAGCGTTTGCTCCACGTTTGGATTTAATTCCCATTTTCCTATCGTTCCAAGCTCTGCTGAGGGGGAGCTTGTGGTGTGCAGGACACCAGGAGCAAGGGATAAATACTGGAAAATATGAGAAGGAAAAGTTCTCCAGAGCTGGGGGAAGCTTGGGAGAATTCAGGCTCCCACGCTCTGCAGGAGCCTTGGAATTAAACTGGAGGCAGCAGGAAGGGCTGAAAAATCCCTACAATTAACAGGATACCTACTAAAAGGACTTTTCCAAAAAGCTGGAAACCAAACAGATTTCCTGGGCTATCCCTGGGATCAGCCCAGGATGGGAAACTTCAGTGGTTTAAAAGAAACTCAAATCCTTGACACCTTTTCACGCTGCATCCCCAAAGGTGAAGCACAACCTCATTCCCCCAGGGAAATCCTGGCCTGCACACCCACAGCACAGTCCAGTGGGAGCAGGATCCTGCTCAGTACATAATTCCAAAGGAGATGTGTTTGCAGAACTCCTGATTTCCCACATTCCTCTTCAGTGAATCAGATGAAGCTGCTTTTAAAAATAAAACACTCTCCTGAGTCTCTTTTCCTTTCAGGGACCACAAGATCAGCCTGGAGAGGATGCCTGAGTCATGCTCCTAATTCCAGCCAAAGGGGGAAAATCCATCTTTTAAGGAAATCAACACTTCTGTAACTCTGATCCCAGCTGAGCCACTCTGGGATTGTTTTCCAAGCAGGACAAGGCTCCCTCAGCTGGGCAATCCTTCCCAGTGTGTGACCACAATTCCCAGCCCAGCAGCACGAGGAGATTCCAGGGAAGCTCGTTGGGGCAGACAGGAGTCCCTTTTCCATGGAGAGTTGCTGGAATTTCACCAAAGCTGCAGAGCTGCCCAAAGCCACAGGCTCTACCCAAATTCCCATTGGGGGAAAACCAAGGAGCACGAGGTGTTCCCACATGGAGGTGAATAAATAGCTGAAACAAATGGGAAGGCAAACCCAAGGCAGCAGGAATCCCTCAGAGCTGTGACCTGGGATAAAATCCTGATTTCCATGAGGACACAGTGCCCAGCTCATGCCATTGAATGAAGGAATGCCGTGGGGAAAAAATAAATTAAAAACCTCGTGGTTTTTCCTTCTTCCAAAGAATTAAAACCCAGCTCTAAAACATTTCCTAAAATAATTACTTTAAAACTTCCTACATCCAAAAGGAGCTTATCCTGAATGGGAACAGGGCAGAGGGACTGGGACTTCCCAGACCAGCCTATGTCCGTTTGTCCCATTTGGGAGCTGCTCCCACATTCCCACACTCGGTTTCATCCCCATTAATTCAGACAGGGATGGTAATACTCAGAAATTCAGGAAGAATGGAAGTGCCCACAGCCTGCTGGCACTCACATCCTTCTGCACAAACCTTGGTGGTCTGAAAATCTCAGAAATACCTTGGAAACACTTTTTTTTTTTCCCCCTCCTCTCCAAACACACCCCGTGGTGAAGATCAGCACGGCAAATTTGGGATGAATCCTTCCTTCCTTCTGGGATGTGCAGACAGCTGGTGTGGCACACAGATTAATTGCCAATTAAAGCAACATCCATGAGGTCATCATCCTCCTCGCCGATGAGGAACTCGGGGCTGGCGCGGGGCGGCCGCTCGGCCGAGAGGATGGCGCTGCCGGCCATGGCCAGGGACTGCTCGGCCGAGATGGGCGACTTGGACCAGCTCTCGGGCTTCATGCCGTGCGACTTCTTCTTGTCCCTGTCCTTGTCCCGCTCCCTCTCTCTGTCCCGCTCTTTGTCCTTCACTTTCTTCTTCTCCTTTTTGTGCTTCTTGTGTTTCTCGGCGCTGTACTCGGGCAGGGGCCGGATGCCGTCGTCGGAGCTGGGGCTGTTCTGGTAGGATTTCTCGGCGATGGAGGAGCCCGACTCGCTCTCGCTGTCGATGTTCTGAGGGGTGTAAGCCGGGGATTTGCTGTGGCTGGGGGAGCAGCGCTCGTGTTTGGGGGTGGAGCCGCTGATCAGGGGGGATCCGTAGCTTTTGGATGAAGCCATTTGAGGCCTCAGGCCGTCCCCGCCTCCTTCCCCGGGTTTCTGCAGAGTTACTTTGGCTTTAATGCTGGGGGAACCACCATCGTGTTTGCTGATGATAATTTTGGCCACTCCAGTGCTTCCAACGTTTTTGGAATCTGAGTTCTTCTTGGAGGAGTCGACAGATCCTCCAGAAACAGAGACCTTCGATTTCTCCTTGTCGCTCTTCTCCCGCTTTCCCTGGAACTCCCCTCCAGACATGTTGTGTTTGGAGGACATTGTATGGCTTGAGGAATTGGAACTGGGCCCCATCTGCCCATCCATGGGGTCGTCCCCGCCCGGCCCGCTCGTCACCACCCCGTGCTTCAGCTTGTCTATGACTGCAGTCAGCGATGGCTTCTTGTTTCTGCTCGGGGACTTGCCTTTGGAGCTCCCATGCTGGTTCTGGGATGAAGACATGGAAGACCCACTGGATGAAAAGGATGATGAAGAGGCCGTGGAGGAATTGGACGAGGGAGGCGGTTTCTGTGACAGAGACCCGGAGGATCCCATTCCTGAAGACGACTTCATGCTCGAGCTCGACCCAGTCCCAGACATGTGGGACCCACCAGAACCTGAACTGATGGGTGACTTCGCTTTAGACGACGGGGGAGTGCCTGGGACGGGTTTCATGGGAGAGGCGAGTTTGTCAGAACCCCCCGAGGGTCTCGAGTGGGACGGGGAGATGTTTGGTTTGCTCATGGAAGGGTTCATGAGGGACGATGGCTTTCCTTGAGGTTTCATCTTGGTGCTGCCCGAGCCGGTGCTGAGGCCGTGCTTGGTGATGGGGGAGGAGCCCGGCTTTCCCACCGACTGCGCCGAGCCCTTGGACTGACCCGAACCAGAGCCCCCTTGGCTGGAGTACAGGCTGCTGCTCATCTTTGAGCCAGAAGACCCTTCTGATTTGCTTTTAATTTTGCCTGAGGTTGAAGAGGAGGAAGAAGAGGAGGAGGAGGAAGAATGGCTATGATGGCTTTTGCTGCTGGAGGAGGTGACAGAACCACTACTCGTGTACTGGCCGTGTGAAGACGGTTTGCCAACAGTCACTGTTCCTTTTGGGATCTGAATGGTTATTTTTGGAATAGGAGGAGTAGCTACCCCAGGAGGAGTCTGGGATCTGCCCGAACTCCCTGGAGATTTGGACCCACCTGTGCTTGCTGGTGGTGTGAAGGGCCTGTTGGATGAGCTGTGGGATGGAGATTTCCCATCTGTCTCCTGCTTCTTCCTCTTTGGAAGTTTCTCTTTGCTTTTGCCATCGCTGGATGGCGTCCTGCTGCGCTTCCCTGGCTTCCCATCCATGCCAGCACCTGCCATGGCACCCCCAGACCCATTGCCTTCCTTTACCCGTTTCTGAGACTTCTCTTTTCCTAAATCCCCCGCGTTCAGCAAAGGGCTCTGACCTCCACTGTGGTGCTCCATGATGTCAGAGGACCCCAGTGCTTTGCTGGCAGCTGCAATAATACTAAAATCCACCGTATCGGACGGAGTGCTCCCCTTAAATTTATTTTCCCCCCCGTCAGCCCCCAAGACTTGCACCCCCAAATTAGTTAGAGCCTGGGGGGCATAGCCCTTGAAATCATCAGTGTCACCGCTCTGACTGCTCTCATCAAAGTATTCCTCCCCAAAACCACTCTGGCTCTGACTGTTCAGCAAGTCAGGGTTGAAATCTACCCCATCTGGAAAAAAATGGTTGGAGGAGTCGCTGTTGGGGCTCACAGCGGCGTCCGCGATCAGGTCAGCGGGGTCTGTGTAGGGATTCTCACTGCTGTTGGTCTGAAAAACATCGGGGTCAAAGAGGGCACTTTGTGAATGTCCTGAACTAGAAGAGTCTCTGACTGGAGTCCCAATGGGTGGGCAGTCCTCAGTGCTGGTGGGCAGCTTGGAGGCCTCCTCGGCTATATCCGAGAGGATGTCGGTGACATCGGCCCCGATGCTGTCCGAGCTGGACAGGCGAACCATCCTCTGGATGCTGGGCTGGGCGTGGGGCAGAGCCTGGGGGTACGTGGTGGGAGGAGTGCTGCACTGGCTGGGTGCTGGAGTAATATGAGGGGTGTCCAGGGTGTCTGCAGTCATGTTGACATCAAAAATGGGGTTCTGGGAGTCAACATCCATGGAAAAGAGCTCCCTCTGGAAATCGTCCTCAGTCTGGTGCTTGGGTTTGTCGGCTGGCATGCGGGATTTTTTTTTCTTTTGCTTATTCCCCCCAGGGCCCATTTCCATTCTAGGGGAGCCAGAGGAAGAGTTCTGCCTTTCCAGAGGGCTGCTCCCATACAGAGTGGAGAAATCCTGAGGGGGATTCTCCTTAAGAAGGTTCATGAGCATGGGGTGGTTCTTGGTGTTGCTGGCTGGTGAGGATACTGGTGGTGGTGTGTGGTGGGGGGGGGTTGGACTTGAGCCAATGGTAGACCCCACATTCCCTGTGATCTGCAACAAACTAGTGAGAATAGGGTTCTGAGACACTTTGCTGAAGTCCTCCCCATGGCCCACCGAGTCATGCCTCTCTTTCATGCTTATGCTCATGTTAAACAAAGTAGTGATGGGCCCCCCAGGAAAAGTGTTGGTTGGGGTGGTGGTCCCACTCATTGGGTTGCTGCCTGTGGTCATGCCATACCCTGGGCTGCTGGCTGGGGGCAGGTTTTTCTTCACCATGTCTTCAACTGTCTCTGCAATGAGGGACAGGGCAGGCGTGTCAGCTTGGATGGTTTCTGCTTTCCTACGGATGGCTCTCATGGTGACAGGGATGGACATGCACCTGCAAGACACAGCACAGGGTCAGGGTGGGGCTGCCTGCCCTCACAAAGCTCACTGGGGAGCTTGCACACCTCCAGCAGGCAGGAAACGAGCACTGAGGGGTCTGCACAGCAGCAGCAGGTCCAGTTTTTATCCAATCTGCTTGGATTCACACTTACCCCAACACCCCTATCCACCTGCACTTGCAGTCACAGAGGGAGAATGAATCAATTATCTCTAATAACTGATAGCTGACAGGTCATTATCTGGCAGTTACAAAGCACAAGATGCAATCACTGAATCGTGGAATGGGTTGGTTTGGAAGAGGCCTTAAAGCCCATCCAGTCCCACCCCTGCCATGGGCAGGGACACCTCCCTCTGTCCCAGGGTGCCCCAAGCCCTGTCCAGCCTGGCCTTGGGCACTGCCAGGGACCCAGGGGCAGCCATAGCTGCTTTGGGCACCTGTGCCAGGGCCTGCCCACTCTCACAGGGAGGGATTTCTTCCCAATATCCCACCTAGAACTACTGTTTCAGTTTAAACTGTCCTGTCTTCATGAAGGAATCTGGGCTGTTACTCCAATTCTGGCAGAAAACACCTTTATCAAAGCTTGGCAAACTTGATTTCCTACAACCTCATGAAAATCCTTGGATGGATCAGGCTGGAAGAGCTTAAAGCCCATCCAGTCCCACCCCTCTGCCATGGGCAGGGGCAGCTTTTTGAGCTAAAAATCAGTGAGAACACTGCATTGTCCTCAGGGATAACAAGTCTATAACATGCTGAAAGCAAAAACCAGGGGTTCCCACTCAAAAGGTGACAGAAGAGTTGTGCCCTGTGGATGTCCTGCTCTGTTCTGAATGTGACTGAGCTGAGGGAACCCAGATAAAAGCCCTGTATAAACAACAAATTCAAAAATGAGTAGCTATAGTTCAGTATCTGGCATTGAATTTTCAGCATGGCTCTGAGTTCTTCTCTCCTCCAAACAAGCACAGAGCAGCTCCAGAACTGCTGGATAAACACAAGATGGAGCAGAGCTCATCTCTCTGGACAAAATCCCAGCTTACCTTTGAACAACTTTGGCAATAAAATCATCTGTACAGATGAGGGCATCAGACAGCCCTTTGTACAGCTTACAGTTCACATGGCTGGAGTCCTGCACATCCATCACCACTGCAAGAGAGCAGGGAGACATCAAAATCCTGCACACAGGGAGAGGAAACCCTGCCAGCCCTCCCAAAAACGCTGCTCCTGCTGCCCCTGAGCCCACTCACCACACACCAGGGAGTCATTCACAGGGTGCTGGAAGGATACACTGAAACAGGAGTCAGAGAGGGGACAAACTTCAAACTGCAGGATCCCAGGAGAATCTGAAAGACATGAGAACCATGAACTGAAGGAACAGTGGAGATGAGCTGCAGTAACACTGAACAAGTTTGGGCCACAGTAACATGGGTGAACAAGTCCAGGCCATGGTCTGTATTGTATGCACCAGCCAAACTATATTTAGCTGTTTTTCTAGATATTTAGCTGTTCTTCTCCATATTTAGCTGCCTAGTTGTTGTTCTGCAGATTTTCCTGTTTCTTTACATGCTTAGCTGTTTTTCTGCATATTTCTTAGTTTATAACAACTGCACGAAATAAACCATTTTTAGGTGTTTTTCTGCAACTTGTTAAAACACTTCAAAGCCACTAAAACATAAATTGTACTAAATCAAGAGAAAAAGAGCTAAAAACCAGAATACTGATATTAAAAATCCAAAATAAAGGTGGGCAGTAAAGTTCTAAACAACCACCTAAAAAGCTCATGCAAAGCATGTAAACAGCATAAAAACACCAATCAAAAAATGCATAATCATGTAAACAGTAGTCTTTAAATGTATAATTAAAGCTAAAAAGTAAACAATAAATCTGCTTCTGTATAATCATATTAATGTGCTGCCCAAAAGTCCTGTTTCTCCCACAATGAACCAGAGCCTCAAAACCCCCAAGCAGAGAGGAAAAAACAAGGGAAGCAGCAGAGGCTTCGTTTTTATGAGGAAAACTGCCCAGAGCTCATAATTCCCACTTCATATTCCTCTGGAGGGGGTGAAACACTCATCTTAGAAAATTAGGATTTTAGTTACCTTGCTGAAAATAATTAAAAGTTAGAAGTTAGAAGAGAATAGTTATCTGAAACTTAAATAATTGATTGTCTGTCATTTTATGTTTGCTCAGCTGCGCTTACAATGGGAAAAGATGAAACTAGTGAGCAGACCCAAAGGAACACAGACAATGCAACCAAAAACCATTTCCATTCTTTGGAAAACTGGGCTATCCCCAGAAATCATTTGTATTGTCACTGATAGAAAAGGTCAAAAGTTCAGGGTGAGGAAGACTCACCTTACTTCTGCCTTTTAAGACCCTTCCCCACAAAAACGACCCCAGACTTAATTTAAGAAGACAATCAATGCTTAATAGCTATTCCAGCTAATTACCAATGGAATGAGGGATGGGAGGGGCTGTTATTATGAATATGTATTTGTTTGAATCCTTTGTCAATAAATAGACTTTGTGATCACCTGTGATTTTGCAATGTGTATTAGAGGATGACCTCTAATGAATAAACATACACTTTCTAAATTTAAGTTGTTAGAGAGTCTTTTGTCTGCCACAGTTGAATATCAGTGTTAGACCAATGCTCATAAATAAGGGGCACTCACCTTCCTTCAGGACTGTCCTCTTGACACAGCTGCCAATGAGGGTGTTGTAGGCAACCTGGTGGCGGATCAGGCTGAGGATCAGGGGCACCCTGCCAGGGGTGCTGGAAGGCGATTTTGCTGAGCAGAGTCCCCTGCAGGCTCCGTCCGTCCGGGAGAGGAGCGTCCTTGTTCAGGAAGTAGCAGTGCTGCTGTCCTGGGAGAGCCTGACAAACACTCTGTGTTGGGTTGCAGTACAGGATGTGACCAGAAATGTGGATTCTGTCACCACTGTTGCAGCCAGGTGGGGCAGTGACCCTGATCTCCTGGCACATATTCTCTGCTAATGGGCATCTTTAAACCAGCTGGGGCAATCATCTTTATCTTTCCCATGATCCACCCTCCCTCCAGGAGATATCTCCTGTTAATGGGCCACGTGTTAAACCAGGTGAGGCAGTGATCCTCATCTCTGTAGGGATATCTCCTGTTAATGGGTCATATGTAAAAAACCAGTTGGGACAATCATCTTTATCTTTCCACAGCCCATCCTCCCTCCAGGAGATATCTCCTGTTCATGGCCATTGAGTCCCAGGGCATGACTGATAAAATTACAACATCCCACTGGGAGATGCTCCAGCCAGGGGAGGAGCCAAACATTTCCTACCCAGATAAAAACTGAGATTTTGGACAGCAAGTTTCATCTTTCCACTGGATTCCAGAGGAAAGCCAGACCTTTCCACATCATCCCTGGACCTTCAGAGGAAAACTGCACCTTCTCCAGGAGCACTGCTCCAGCTGAACCACATCTGCCACTGCAGGAGGATGCAGCCACCATTGAATGGGACTGCTGCCAACACCCTGCCTGACTGACGGGTGTCAGCTTGGATTCTGACTCTGGCAGTGTTTGGGAATTGTTCTTTGTAATACTGTATTTCTATTTTAGTTTTCCTAGTAAATAACTGTTATTCCTAATTCCCACATCTTTGCCAGAGAGCCCCTTAATTTCAAAATTATAATAATTTGGAGGGAGGAGGTTTACATTCTCCATTTCAAAGAGAAGCTTCTGCCTTCATTGGCAGACACCTGTCCTTCAAACCAGGACACAATCCCTGTTTCAGAAGGGGGTAACAGACATCCAGCAGTGCCCAGATGTCACTGTCACCTTTCTGGCTGATAGGGATAAACATTGAGGATGTTTTCCTTCTGCTCTGAACAAGGAAAACATGATTTTAATTCCTTAGAAGTACTGCCCAACAGCATTCATTGTTCCTACTAGAACAGTTCCACACTGATGGCATCTGTTCTGTGGAGAGAATCCTCTCACTCATTCACAGATTTAAGGATTTCTCCCAAAATGCTGCAATTCATTCAGCCACACATCACTGGACAAAAGAAAGGGAGAGATTCTGGGAAGGCTCAGCCTCTCTGCTCTCCTGCAGCTGCACAACAACAAAGCATCTTTCAATACCTAATTTTCCTAAGTACCATGGTCATCACAGAATCATGGAATGGTTTGGGTTGGGAGGACATTAAACCCCATTCAGTGCCACAGGCTGGGACAACTCCCACTTATTGCAGATTGCTGCAAGCTGGCAATGGAAACTGCCAGGGCTTGGGCAGCCACAACTTTTCTGGAAAGCTGTACCTGAATCCCAATGCTTGAAGAGCAAGTTTTGTCAGTGAATAAATACAGAGCCCATTTTGTTTATCCCACTTGAAGGCCCTGAGTGCTGCTGTGGAGGTGTCCCAGGCTGGCTGGAGCTCACACTTACGGCGTAGAAGCGCATGTTGTGGTTCAGGGGCAGCGGATCTGCCTCCTTGGCCAACTCAAACTGCGTGATCAGCTCATACAGGGGCACAAAGGTGGGAGCTGTGTCGAACAGTGGGATACCTGAGGGGACAGGACAGCAATGATGGCACCTGGGAGTCAGGGGTGCAAGTTTTACTGAAAACCCCGAGCAACTCCCCTGGCACATGTTAAAAATCAGCAGGGTTTACTGATAGAAATGAGGGAACATTAATAAAACCCCAGAGATGTGACTGGCAGGTCTGAACCCACCTGTGCAGCTCTGCAGCTTCTGGATGAAAGCTCGAGACACTGGGATGGGACGTGGGAACTTCAGGAAGAAACAAGCTGGCAGGTCCACGCTGTTGGCACTTGTGATGGAGGAGAAAGATGGAGTTCTGGAAGATTGGGGGGACAAAAGGTGCTGTGAGCTGCAGGGCTTCTGCTCTCACTTACATAACATTTCTGTTTGCTCAAATCCATGCTGTTACACCTCAGGAATGAAGGCACCCCTGAAGCACCTGAAACAGGCGTTTCTTGGCCTGAAGGCAGCACGTGTGGAACCCACACAATGCTGTGACAATCCCCCAGCTGAGTGCTGGCCTGGGGTGATGCCCTTACCCTTTGCTGTCCACAGGATGGGAGCCCATGATCAGTGGAGCAATTGGAAGTTTGTGCATTGCCATGGTTCCCTCGACTGTCACCGACACGTTCATACCCAGCGAGCGAGGAACTGCAGGGGGAAGAAGCCAACAAGGACATGAGCTGATGGAAAAAACCCCACCAGTGGCAAGTTTTGTGGATTAAATATGAATTAAATATGTTCTCCATCCCTGGAAGTGTTCAAGGTCAAGCTGGATGGGGCTTGGAGCAACCTGAGATGGTGGAAGGTGTCCCTGCCCATGAACTGGATGAGATTTAGGGTCTCCTCCCACACAAAATATTCTGTGATTCTATAAAATATCACTCTGGCTTCCCCCACAAGAGTTCACTGTTCACCCTCAGGACCAAATGGACAACAGCCAAACTGACTGTTCTACCCAAAGCTCCACCTCCCTCTTGCCAGGTGGACCAATTGCATAATTCTCAAAATATTTTCCAAACACATTTGTGAGTTTGTAGTTTGCTCTTTGCAAAGCAAAACAAATAATGATTTTGGATAAATTCCTCCTCTTTTTTTCCTGACAACTGGAGCTGGGTTTTGGCATTGTAACAAGAGCCAGATGTCCATGCATCAAAACAATCTTCCAGTAGGATGGGAGAGGCTGGATGGGGCCCTGAGGAACCTGGGACAGTGGAAAGTGTCCCTGCCCATGGCAGAGAATTGGAACTGG
This sequence comes from Luscinia luscinia, assembly GCA_034336685.1. Classification (NCBI taxonomy): domain Eukaryota; kingdom Metazoa; phylum Chordata; class Aves; order Passeriformes; family Muscicapidae; genus Luscinia; species Luscinia luscinia. Next base: position 4,444,467 of record CM067633.1, on the reverse strand, counting down.
ATGAGCTTGAAGCTCCCTCCAAACCCAAACCCAAACCCTTCTGGGATTTTATGTTTTTATTCAGGTTACAAGACAAATCCCATGTTAGAATGAGATTCACTGCAAGGGAAAAGGCTCTGCCTGCAAACTGTGACCCCACAGGAGCCCAGCTCCAGCCCCAGCACACCTGGGGCCAGAGTTCAAACCTGGGCTCTTCAAACCCCTGAGGGTTTAAAGTCCCAGAGTGACTGTCCTGCTGGACAGGCTGGAATTCTGCTTCCTTCCCTCCTCCAGAGCTGACCTACCATTGTTCTCGTGCAGAACCACGGGGGCTCCAGTGCCATCCTCAAATAAATCATAGGGGGAGACATAATATTTGAGGTTCATCAGGAGACCTGGGGGAGAGAAAACTCCTGATGAGACATCCTGAGAAGTCAGCCTGATCATCCCCACAAAGCCACAAAAACACCCAAAGACTTTGTCCCTCTTTTACTTTATTATTTTCCATAAGTTAATGGGGCAACTATCAGCCACACTGGGGGGCAGGAATAAATAAATTGTTGTTAATTCCTTTTTTTTAAGAGTGAATCACAGGTACCTCCACTCCTGGGGGTGAGATAGCCAACACTGCCATGGAGGATCTTGTCCAGGGGGTTTGCATTGGTGGCTTGCCTGCAAGAGGAAATCACAGTCTGAAACAAACCACAGCCACACCTGCAGCCAAAATTCATGTGCTGAGACTGATTTCAACACAAAATTCACATTTCTGGGACCCAAAAAGAGATTGATCCTAAACTTCACACTGTACAGGCAAAACAAAAGCTGCTTTACCCTCCACAGCATGGCTGGTTTATCAGAGAATCTACAGCAGTGAAACATGGCCAAAGCTTTCTCAATTTAAAACACACAATCACTGAACCCACCTAGCTACAAACTTTTTATTTTGCCTTTTAGACTCTCTTCCTGCAGTTAAAAAGGAATTTCTTAGAGCTCTAAGCATTTATAAATATTTACAAACTTACCAGTACATCCCAGCCATCTTTTGGAGATCCAACTCCAAGGACTGCAGAGCCAAGTACATTTTAGTTTTAAGTTTGCTTAGGGAAAAAAACAAAAAACAAAAAAACAAACAATAAAACAATATAAGAAAACTTGAAAGGAACTGTGCAGTGCAAACCTACAAGCTTGGAGGGTTTTTTTTCATTTATATGTGTGGGTATAAATAAATGTATTCTAAACTTGTTTCATTTTATATATGTGGATATAAATATATTCTGCACTTACTTGTCCCCTGGCAGCTTATACAGGTTCACAAGTCCCCTCAGATGCTTTGAAAACTCATCAAAATTTTTCTCTCTGAAAGGAAAAAGGGAAGAAAAGTTACCAAGTATTCAAATTACTAACAGATAGGGTTCATTTTAAAAAGTGACATTAACAAAGATACTGAGCCACTCAAAAAAAAAATACTTGCTTCATGAAAATGTGCTCTTTAAATGATTCAGCTTTAATGTGCTGTGGGCTTTGAAGATACCTTGCACAGCAGCCAGAATCACAAGATCTGAGCCAAAGCCAGAAAATCCCCTGGAGAAGTGAAGACACTTCGTGGGGAAGGAACAGTTGTGAAGAATTTTGTATTTCCAGACATCAAATAGCATCAGATCATTAGAGCAAAGAGAAACCTGTGAGAAAACACAACAAGGCACCCCTGTCACTCACCTCAGGTGTTGCACCAGCTCTGGACAGCTCTGAAAAGGAAAGAACACACAAAGATGTCAGTGTGGAATGCAGCCACTCCAGGCTTTGTGCAGCTCTGCAGCTGGGAAATACCAGCACAGGGAAATTCCCAAGCACCAGCTTTTCCTGGGAAGCCACACCATGCTCACAGCCATGCTGTGCTTCTGCTTCTGCTCCTCAAGCCCTGCTAGGACAAGTCCAGGCAATGACATTTCCTCTTCAATTATTAATTTGAAATAAAATTCTCAAAGTGTGAAGCTTTAGGTTGAAAATCTATGAGCTTACACAGGGATATTAAAGATGAGCTTTTTTGAAGAGAGGCCAACCAAACACCAAATTCAAACTCTTCTCCACATCCACAAGGGCAGTAAAACCATTTTCTCCCAGCACTCCAAATTTTAGAACTTTCTATTCTCAGATCTGAGCTTTGTAAGAATAATTTCCCTTTCCCTTCCTTGGAAACAGAGCAATAACTTCCATAAAATTCTCAGAAACATTTTCTCAAATAATTTTGCAAGTCATGAATCTATAGTGTGCATTGATTAGAAAATCCCACAGGAGCAAACTACTCCATGGAGGATTTTACTTCCCACTAGAAGGAGCAGCAAGGGTGTAACTCTGGGTCTAAAGGAATAAATAAAACCTATTTCCTCTGCTCAAAATAAAAACAGATAAACAGGAATCCCAAAAGCACAGGGGTTCCTCCTTGCCAGGAATACACACCACGGGGTTTTCTCCATGGTGAGCCACCTTGACATCACAGAGCAGCCCTGTGGGGTCCAGCTGCACCTCCACATAAAACATGTCAGAGGTGATGTAGCACTCGGTGCCGTTCGCGCTCAGGTGGGATCCGAGGCTGGGGAGGAAACAGCAAAAATCGCTGTGAGATGGACAGAAAACCCCCACAAAAGCCCCATAAAACCCCCACAAAAACCCCCCACAAAAGCCCCATAAAACCCCTCAGAAAACCCCCAGTCCAACCCCACAAAACCCCCCAGTCCAAGCACAGAAAACCCACAATTCAACCACACAAAACCCCACAATCCAAGCCTCACAAAATCCCACAATCAAACCACACAAAACCCCACAATCCAAGCACACAAAAATCCCAATCCAAGCACACAAAATCCACAATCCAAGCACACAAACCCCCACAACCCAAGCACACAAACCCCACAATCCAAGCCTCAAAAACCCCCACAACCCAAAACACACAAACCCCACAACCTAAGCACACAAAAAATCCCAATCCAAGCACACAAAAATCCCAAATCCAAGCACACAAACCTCCAAAATCCAAGCTCACAAAACCCCAGTTCAAGCACACAAACCCCCACAATCCAAGCACACAAATCCCCACAATCCAAACTCACAAAATGCCACAATCCAAACTCACAAATCCCTACAATCCAAGCTCACAAACCCCCACAACCCAAAACACACAAACCCCATAATCCAAACTCACAAATCCCCAAAATCCAAGCACACAAAACCCCACAACCCAAACACACAAACCCCATAATCCAAACTCACAAATCCCCAAAATCCAAGCACACAAAAATCCCAACCCAAGCACACAAACCCCACAATCCAAGCTCACAAAACCCCACAACCCAAACACACAAACCCCATAATCCAAACTCACAAATCCCCACAATCCAAGCACACAAACCCCCCCACCCAAGCAGCACAAGGCTCTGCTGGGGGCAGGGAAGCAGCAGAACTCTGCCATGAGCCTGAGGAGGAGCCTCACCCGCTCTGCCTGGCGATGGACTCCAGGCGATCGGTCATGGCAGGCAAACCCCACAACTCCAACAAAAACCCCAAATCCAGGCACACAGAATCTCACAATCCAACCACAAAACCTCCCAACCCAAGCACACAAACCCCTACAATCCAAGCTCACAAACCCCACAATCCAAGCTCACAAACCCCACAATCCAAGCACACAAATCCCCACAACCCAAGCACACAAACCTCCAAAATCCAAGCTCGCAAAACCCCACAACCCAAACACACAAACCCCATAATCCAAACTCACAAACCCCCACAATCCAAGCACACAAACAGCCCCCACCCAAGCAGCACAAGGCTCTGCTGGGGGCAGGGAAGCAGCAGAACTCTGCCGTGAGCTGAGGAGGAGCCTCACCCGCTCTGCCTGGCAATGGACTCCAGGCGATCGGTCATGGCAGGCAGAGATGACACTGCATGGGGGGAACAAAACCAAAATTTAGGGGAATCATCCCACATTCCCTAAGGAAAAAACCAAATCTCAGCTGGTGACACCCTCCCACTGTCCCATGTGCAATGCACAGGAGCTGTGCCCAAACACAGACACCAGGGTCAGCACAGAGAAACCCAAATATTCCCAAAGTGCAAGGAGAGAATGGAATTTTCTCTGCAAGTGGAGTCCAGGTGTGGGCACTCAGAGAATCATGGAATGGTTTGGGTTGGGAGGGACTTTAAAGCCCACCCAGTCCCACCCCTGCTATGAGCAGGACACCTTCCACTATCCCAGGTTGCTCCAAGCCCTGTCCAACCTGGCCTGGGACATTTCCAGGGATGGGGCAGCCACAGCTTCTCTGGACAAAGAGAGGATTTTCCCAAAAAAAGCAGCACAGCCAGTCCTGACTGTCCTGCTTGGCACTGAGCTCAGTGTGCTGATGAACACCTGAGCACTAAATACCCTGTGTGTTTTTTATGGAGCATTTCTATAGGATTTTCCACCCTGCAGGAGCCTGTGCAGGGCACACAGAGCACACACCAACCTTTCAGGGCCTTCTGCAGGGTCTCCAAGCAGCTCACCAGGTGTTGGTGTCCCCCTGAGTTCAGCACCACTCGTTTTTCCTTGGGCAGACAGAAGGAAAAAAGTAATTTTTCTTTGGATCTCAGTAGGAGGAAATTAGGCAACTTTTGAGCAGCCAAGTGAGGCTTATTTAGATAATTAAAAGCAGCTTAGGTTTCAGTCCCAAATTACAACATCTTGATTTCTGTAGGTGATCAGTATCTGATTGCATGCAGATTACAAAGGCAGGCCTGGAATTGAGTTATTTTCTTTTAAGCAACTGCAAGAACAGAATGTAACAACTTTTTTATAGATCTAAGATGTGAGTTTTAGAAGAGGTGACAGAAAAATAAAGAATCAGGCAAACTTTTAACACCTGAGTATGAGCAGGAGGCTTTGCTGTAGCTCTCCCCTGCCTCCTGCTCCTCCTTCCCCTACCCAGACCAATATTTCAAACCCATTTTTGACTAAGCCAACACTGAGTGTTGAGTGCCACTAAAAACTGCTCCACACAACAATATCCTGGAAGGGTGAGTAGCAGAAAACACAAGTTTGATGCTTTTCCTGACATTGAGCTGGCAATTAATCTGTAATTAGGGGAGGGAAAGGTGTGAACACTGCTGAAGGCCTAGACAAAATCTGCCAGGCGTTTTTCTCAAGTTCTAAGTATTTTTCTCAAGCCTTGAAACTTTCTGAGCCTCAGCTAGAATTTTTCCCAAGCTAAAGGTTCCTTCTTTATTGTAACCACAAAAGAAAAAATCACAACAGAAATAAACACCTGCAAAGTGCCTGAAACAGCCAGGGAGAAGAGGTGTCTCCTTCTCTAACCAATAATCTGTTTGTATTTTGTTCTGCACAAACTGCCTTATTTAAGTTTCAATAAATTTCATTTCTTGCTCTTTCCTGCACCAAGCAAGAGAGTCTTGTTGCTGTTTTTTCACCGTTCCATAATCCTTTTCAAGGCAACAGAAAGGCAACTTCAGGCACCCCTCAGGAGAGAGTGAACACAACAAAAACACCTTGAAGAGGTCTAAGAGCCCAACACAAAAGCAGCAGGTCTGCTCAGGGCCCAGCAGCCTCACCATGACCTGCCGGACCAACTTCATGGTTTCTGTCCAGGGCCGGTTCTGGCTGTACTTGGCGTGGAGCCTTTCCAGGAGGGAGCTCATCTTGTTCAGCTTCTCTGCCTCTGTGACACAGCAGCATGCAGGAAAGAGAATATTGCAAGCTTTAAGCAGTTTAGGAATACACTTTCCACCTTGAAGATGACTACAGAGAATTTGCTTAGTGCTGGTTTAACCCAGACCTCGAGGTGAGGTAAATGTTATGGAATATCCCAGGCTGGTGAAACTAAAGGATCATGAAAATCCTATGGAATGGCTGTCTGGAAAATGCCCAGCCCCTGTTCTGCACAATCCCTGAGTGATGAGACCCCAGCAGGTTCAGTTCTGTCAGGACAGGATCCCCAGGGTCTGGGTCAGGAAGCTGAGGCTGTGGGAAACATGGGGTTAAAGCAGTGAGGTGGAGTTTTGTGTCCTGGATTCCCCCTCTGTTCTCTCTCCCAACTTCTTGAAACTTCTTCACACCTTCCATCATCAAAAACCTCAACCAAGTCATCCCAGTTGTCACAAATTCTGTGTTCAGACAGCAGGACTCAGGGGAGCTGCTGGAGCTGTGCCAGGAGGTTTAGGTTGGATTTTGGGAAAGGTTCTTCCCCCAGAGGGTGGTTGGGCACTCCCAGGGAATGCTGAGGAGCACTCCAGCCACAGCTCCAGGAGTGTTTGGACAATGCTCTCAGACACAGGGTGGGGTTGTTGGGGTGTCTGTGCAGGGATGGAGCTGGACTCTGATGTTCCTGTGGGTTCCCTCCAGCTCAGGACATTCCATGACCCCACAACTGGCTCAGAGCTGAGGGCTGGTGTCCCTCGGAGCTGCTCCACAGCCAGGACACAGCCCCATGTGCTGGGAGGGGCCTGAGTGACCAAAAGGTGACAAAGAGGACATGGCCTCCAGGAACACTCAAATCCTGCATTTTATTGCCAAGAGACAGAGTATTCCACACTTCCACATCAAAAAAATCCTGGTGGACATGATTCCAGAATGAACCCTGGCCCCAGCCACAGAGGGTCCAAGGCCAATGTGACATTTTAGTGTCACCTCACAGGATGCTGTGACTTCCACCTGCCAAATTCCCACAGTTTGTGTTCCTTACTGATGCCCTCCCAGCCCACAGACCTCACGCTGAGTCCTCCAAACCCAAGTGTAAGGAAGGAATGAATGTGTGCTGGATGTTTTGGAGTCTCCTGCTCTGGAGCCATTCCAAACCCTGCCCCAGGTGACCCTGCCTTGGGTGAGGGGTTGGACTGGATGATCTCCAGAGATCCCTTCCAACCCCAGCTATTTGGGATTTTGTTTTCAGGTGCTTTAAACTTCTCAGCTGAATTAACACAGGATGCTGGAGGTGGGAAAGGACCCCTGGAACTCAGCTGGTCCAAACCCCCTCCCCAACCAACATCGAGCTGTCCAGAACCCCAGAGAGAGCAGGAAGGGACCTCTGCAGACCCCCTGGCAAGGCAGGGTGGCCTGGAATGTGCCCAGCTGGGTGTGGAATATCTCCAGAAAGAGAAATCCACACCCTGCCCGGGCAGCAGCCCCAGGGCTCCGACACCCTCTGCAAAGAAACTCTTCCTCATGTCGAGGTGGAACTTGCTGTGTTTCGGTTTCTGGCCATTGCTCCTCGTCCTGTCGCTGAGCAGAACTGACAGAGACTGGCACGGTCCCCTGGAGTTATTTGTACGGACCGACGGGATTTCCTATCGGCTTCTCTTCTCCAGAGAACCAGGCCCGGCTCCGCGGTCCCTCCTCCTCACGGAGATTCCCCAGACCCCAAACCGCCTTTGTGACCCTCTCCCGTTCCCCCTTATGGGCGACACCTCAGCCTGGATGCGCCGGGCCCCGCTGCTCCCTCAGCGGCCGGCGGGAACCCCGCGTCCCCGCGCCGCACTCACCCTCGGCGCTGCCCGGCGCTGCCTTCATATTGCAGGGATGGAGAGCGGCAGCGGGACTGGGAGCGGGCGCGGAGCGGCGGCGGCGGCCGGGCCGCCCTCGCCCTCACACGGCGGCGGCCGCCGCCATCGCTGCGCCCGCGGCTGCGCTCCCGCGCTCTCGCGAGACTCCGCCGCGCCCGCGGGGGGTGGGCGTGGCTCGAGAGCCGGCACGCCCCGCCCCCTCCGCTTCCTGCCGGCGCGGCGGCCGCCTGTGTGCGGCCGTAACGGAGCATTAACCGCCCGTTACCCGACAGCGGGCCGCCGGCGGCCTTAGAGCGCGGCGCGGCGCAGCGGGAGAGCGGCGAGAGGCCGGGCCGGCGGGGCGGCAGCGCCGCCATGGAGCTTTGCTGCGGGCCGGGCGCTAGGGGGCGCTGTCCCCGCCCCGCGCCCCAATAAAGTTCGCTGGGAAGCCGCCGCCGGCCGCGCGATTTCCGCGACTCTCGCGAGAGGACGAGCGCGCGCCCCCGCCCATCTCCGAGAGGACTCGCGGACGAGGAGGACTCGCGCGGAGGGAGGGGTGGTGGTGGCGGCGCTATCGCGAGAGTTGCGGGCGGGTCTCGCGAGAGTTGGCGGTGCCCCCGGACGGCGCCGCTCCGGTTCGGGCAGAGCGCTGGGGCCGGGCCGGGGGCGGCGGCGGCTCCGGGGCCTTTCGGCCGGGGATCCGCGCCCAGGCCCCGCCACCGCCGCTGAGGCCGCGGGCAGCGCTCCGGGCCCGGGCTCCGCCTTCCCGGGGCGCCCCCGCGGCCGCGCTGCCCGCCGGGCCTGGGCCCCTCGGATGAGGCGGTGAGGCCGCGGCGCTTCCCCCTCCCCTCCCGGGTCCTTCCCCCCTCCCCTCCCCGTCCCTCCCGCCTCCTCCGGGGCCTCGGGCCCCGCTCCTCATGTAGGAGGGAGGACCGAGGCCGGGGTGGATGGTGCGAGGGGCGGGCGCGGAGGGAGTTTGAAGTTCGGGGCTTTCGCCGAGTCCCCCCCTCGCCGTTCCCGAGCGCAGCGGGGGAGGAATGCCAAATCCGGAGAGACATGGGGGCAAGAAGGACGGCGGCGGGGGGTCCTCGCAGCCGGGCAGCGGGAGCTCCAACAGCAAGGAGAGGCACCGGGCGGGCTCCAGGCACAAGAGGCACAAGTCCAGGCACTCCAAGGAGTCCCCGCTGGCGTCCCAGGAAGCGGCGGCGCCCCTGGGAGCGGTGATCAAGCCGCTGGTGGAGTACGATGACATCAGCTCGGACTCGGACACCTTCTCGGACGATGTGGGCCTCAAGCTGGACAGGAGGGACAACGAGGAGAGGAGGGCGGAGAGGAGCGAGAGGGCCCAGAAGCACCGGCACCACCAGCACAAGCGGCTCCGCGAGCTGATGAAGAGCAAACAGGCGGAGAAGGACAGGAAGTTGGAAAAGAGCCTGGATGCTTCCAGCAGGTCCGCCAAGGAGAGGATATCGGGATCCTCCAAGAGGCTCCTGGAGAGCGAGGAGCACCCCAAGGCGCTCTCCTCCAAGAGCAGCAACAAGGAGTCGCGCTCGGCCAAGGCGCACAAGGAGAAATCCAGGAAGGAGCGGGAGCTCAAGTCCAGCCACAAAGAGCGCAGCAAAAGCCATCGGAAAAGGGACGCTCCCAAAAGTTACAAAACCATCGACAGCCCCAAGAGGAAATCCAGGAGCCCTCACAGGAAATGGTCGGACAGCCCCAAACTGGACGACAGCCCCTCGGGAGCCTCGTACGTGCAGGAGTACGACCTCAGCCCGCCCCGCTCGCACACCTCCAGCACCTACGATCCCTACAGGAAAAGCCCCGGCGGCTCCTCGCGCCGCCAGTCCCTCAGCCCGCCCTACAAGGAGCCCGTGGGCTACCAGTCCAACGCCCGCTCGCCCAGCCCCTACAGCCGGCGGCAGCGATCCGTCAGCCCCTACAGCCGGAGGCGCTCGTCCAGCTACGAGCGGGGCAGCGGCTCCTACAGCGGGAGGTCCCCGAGCCCCTACGGCCGCCGCCGCTCCAGCAGCCCCTTCGCCTCCAAGCGCTCCGTGAGCCGCAGCCCCATCGCCAGGTGCGTGTGCCTGGGAGCTGGGCAGGGCTTGGGATGGAGCTGGGAGAGCGCGAGGGGAGTTCCAGGGGAGGTGGGATAATGTTCAGGGCTTGGGATGGAGCTGGGAGTGCGTGAAGGGAGTTCCAGGGGAGGTGGGATAATGTTCAGGGCTTGGGGTGGAGTTTGGAGTGCGCGAGGAGTTCCAGGGGAGGTGGGATAATGTTCAAGGCTTGGGGTGGAGCTGGGAGTAGGTGAAGGGAGTTCCAGGGGAGGTGGGATAATGTTCAGGGCTTGGGATGGAGCTGGGAATAGGTGAAGGGAGTTCCAGGGAAGTGGGATAATGTTCAGGGCTTGGGATGGAGTCTGGGAATAGGTGAAGGGAGTTCCAGGGAAGGTGGGATAATGTTCAGGGTTTGGGATGGAGTTTGGGGGTGTGTGAAGGGAGTTCCAGGGGAGGTGGGATAATGTTCAGGGCTTGGGATGGAGCTGGGAGAGCACATGGGGGAGTACCAGGGAGGTGGGATAATGTTCAGGGCTTGGGATGGAGCTGGGAGTAGGTGAAGGGAGTTCCAGGGGAGGTGGGATAATGTTCAGGGCTTGGGATGGAGCTGGGAATAGGTGAAGGGAGTTCCAGGGGAGGTGGGATAATGTTCAGGGCTTGGGATGGAGCTGGGAATAGGTGAAGGGAGTTGCAGGGAAGGTGGGATAATGTTCAGGAGAGTTTGGGGTGGCAGGATAAAGGGGAGTGGGTTCACGTTGAAGGGTCTGGATGGGTGTTAGGAATTGTTCAGTGGAAGGAAGGTTGCCCGGGGAAGTTGTGGGTGTCCCATCCCTGGAATTGTCCAAGCTTGGACAGGGCTTGGGATGGTGGAAGGTGTTCCCAGCTATGGGGCCCTTTCCAACCCAAACCACGCCACGATTTTGTGATTCCTTTCCTCCCCACTGATGCTCAGTCTGGCTGCATAGTGACGTGTGTGGAGCTGCTTTGCTTGGGGCCTTGGAAATGGAGCTGACCCTTGGGGAACGCGGGAGGCAGCGCCCATGTTGGCTCTGGGCAGGGAGGGAGGCTGGAAAAGCTGCTGGGATTAAGTTACACCCACCTCTGGAGTGGCCCCTGCGTGGGGAGGCTCCCTGAGAGCCATCTAAGGCGCTTACCTGGCGGGAACTTCAGCCATGGGCAATGTTTTCACCTGGTTCTGGAAGCCTTTATCTGTTACTGCATGTGGGAACTTGATCCCGATTTTCAGGAGGGCTCCTTTAGGGTGGGTTTTGCTCTTTCTGAACTGACTCGTCTTTTCTTTCCCCTTGGATTAGAGACAACCACGTGCAAACTCCATCTCTGTGCCTAAACTTTCTTTTCTCAGCACTAAAGTTTCTTCTCTTTCCTTCTGAAATATGGGCAGTCTGAAGGGGTGAGGAGCAACCAGCTGGATTTTGGCTTAACTCTAATTTTCTCTTTTTCCTTTTAATCAGTAACTTTGCTACAGAAGGAAACAATTATTTCAAGGTAGCTCCGTGTGTTTTGTCTCAGGTGTTCATTAATCATCCTGTGACATGGTCTAACGTTGAACTTTTCTTTCTCTTGCCCTGGCTTACATTCAGTGAGTTTGCAGTTGTCTCCATGGATGCTGTGGAGCTTTGCTTGGAGCTCCATGGCAATTCAGATGTGACCTGGAATGTAATGGCCATAGGAATGCTGTGCTGCATCCTCCAGCTCAGCACTTCCCAAAGCACACAGGCCTTTTGGAATTTGGAATTTGTTACTAAAACCCTGAACTTCAGGAGTGCTGTCTTCCATGGAGAGCTTGCCTTTGTCCTTGCTGGCAGTTCTGTGTTGGTTTCAGCCTCCTGCAAGCTCTGACATAAAATCTCTGTATTCCACTGTGATTTTACAGTGAAAATTTCCTCCAGGCTGCTCCTCCTCTGGCCTGTTTTCTCTGTGTACACCTGGGAGCTTCTCAGGGACAGGCCTGCATGGTTTTCTCCTCCTTCCCTTCAATCCTTTTTGCCTGTTGCTGCTACTCTGACACATGATTTACTAATCCTGTGAAGAGTAAGGGTGCAGTGGTAGGAGGTGTCAGCTCAGCTATGTGTGAGCATAACCTGTGAGTTATGGCTCTGGGTGAGTGTCCAGCCCTGGGCAGGGAGAAGCCATTGGAACTGCAGTGCTATCCTGAGTTTCCCCCAGCTTACTCCACTTCCCAGGAGATCCTCTCTGTGTCAGTGGCTGAGAAATCCAGCAGAAATTTCCCTGATTTATGGGAGCAACTTCAGAGCACTTTGTGCTGCTTCCCTCCACTTTCAGGACTGCTTTTTAAGGACATCTTTGACTCTTGACTGAATGCTGGACCCCAAACCAGATCGGTTCCAAAGGTTACTCACTGTTTACACTCAGTTGTACCAAACTCTCTGAACCTCTGGCTTGATAACTTACTCCTCTCTCTTTCCTGGGCAGATAACTCAGTGACTCTGTGAGGTGTTGCAGCCCGTTTGGAAAACACCTGCCTGCAGTGGTTGTAGTCAGGGGACAGAGGGAATTTCACATGTCAGGTGAAGTCTGAGTTGTTATTCATGTGTTTAGTTTGGCTTTTGGAGCTCCCAGGCTGTGAGGTCAGACTGGAGGGGATGATTCTTGATCAGGTGTGTCCAGGAGACAGAGGGGGGCTCACCTGGAGGGGCTCAGGGCTCACCTGGAGGCTGGGGAGGGGGCTCAGGGCTCACCTGAGGGGGCTCAGAGCTTACCTGGAGGGGCTCAGGGCTCACCTGAGGGGTCTCAGAGCTTACCTGGAGGGGCTCAGGGCTCACCTGGAGGCTGGAGAGGGGCTCAGGGCTCATCTGAGGGGGTCTCAGGGCTCACCTGGAGGGGCTCAGGGCTCACCTGGAGGGGGCCCAGGGCTCACCTGGAGGCTGGGAGGGGCGCAGGGCTCACCTGAGGGGCTCAGGGCTCACCTGAGGGGTCTCAGAGCTTACCTGGAGGGGCTCAGGGCTCACCTGGAGGCTGGGGAGGGGCTCAGGGCTCACCTGGAGGCTGGGGAGGGGCTCAGAGCTCACCTGAGGGGGCTCAGAGCTCACCTGGAGGGACTCAGGGCTCACCTGAGGGAGTGGCTGTGAGGCTTTGGGCTGAGCCCTCCTCACCTTGAGGTGCTGCAGATGAGTGTGAATGGAGGCAGCTGACTTTGGGCAGTCAGAAATCCCTTCTGTGTTTCCTGTGGAGGGGCAGGAACATTTTTTGGGAGAGAAAACCTCTTTAACTGGCACACTGAGGCAGGGAACACCTGATCATGGCTTGTGTTCCTCAGGCTTTTCTAGGACACTCTGCTATTTCCACTGACTGACAACATGGGGGATTTTTTTTTAGTGCATTCTGTGTTTTCTTTCATCTCCATGTCCAAAACACATCATTAGGGAACTGCACCCATGTGCTGATTGGAGAAAATCCAGAGTGTTTGCATTTCCAGTGGCTGTGGAAAACAACTCACTTCCCATCGAGGGGGAAACCAGGATGATTTGGTCAGTAGGGAAAATAACAGATGTGCTTTGCCATTCTGTGTAGCAACTGCTGTCACTGCAGCTAAAACAGGGAGATGGAATTCCAGAGCCCCTCAGCTTGCTGGAGGTGGGATGTGCTGAGTGCTCCTGTATGGAGTGTGAGCATTTGGTGAAAGGTTGCTGGGCATTCAAAAATAAGAATTAAACTTGTTTTCCTGAGGAATTGGAGCAGTTAAACTTCCCAGATGCTATTTCCTGCTTTATCCATAGCTCTGTGTTGTTTAGAGCAGGTAAAATACTGAAATATCTGCAGGTGATTCTGGGTGGGTGATAAGGAATTGTGTGGATGTGGGGCTTTGCAGGTCACCTCTGCTGTCACCTGTTAACCATGGCCATCTCAGCATGGAAGGTTCTAGCATCCCCTTCTCCAAAAACCATCCCAATCTTCTGATTGTGTGACTTAAATAAAACTCAGTGCTTTTTAATGTGGATTTTTAGATGAAGCCATCATTCCTTTGTTAATTCACAGCTATCATAGTTGGTGTCTTTAATTTCTGTTTTCCAGTTCTGGAGGACAGCAGGGTGGGTTTTAATCCCAGAGCATTTTTATCCAGAAAGAGGAAGGAATGTGAGGTTAAATTGCCCCTCATCCATCCTGGATAACTTTGACAAAGCAAGTAAGGTGTGGAATGTTACAGCAAGGCTTAACAAATTAAGGGTGAAAGGGGTAAAATAGCTGCAGGTAAAGCCACAAAAAATAATTCCAGAGGATGGAAATGGTTTTCTTCCCAAAGCAAAACCTACCTGTGTATCTGCTGTATTTATTTCCTATTTTTTGAGATGTGCAGAGATAAAAGCCCCTCAGCAGGTGCTGTGCTGGTGTTTTTGTGTTTTGTGCATGCTCTGAGGATGGCAGGTGAGGTTTGCTGTTCCTGGGAGAGCAGGAAGGTTTCTGGATGTGGGGCCTTTTTCAGGTCTGAACACTATCCTGGAAAATAAAACCCAGCAGTTGTTTGTGTGGTGGCTGTGGGGAGTTATTGTTAGTGAAGAGAAAAAGGGTGAGTGGTGCCTGTGGAGTGAGCAGGAGGGAGGAAATGGGTGGATTTATTCCTGGTGGAACAGAGGACTGTGGATATTTGCTGCTGGAAGCTCAGGGAGTCATTCCAGCCCTGGGAAGTTCTGTGGTGACCCCTGTGAGAGGATCTGACCATTCCACCACTTCCCCAGCCTCACCTGTCCTGCTCCAGGCAGGTGTCCCTGGTGACTGTTTCTAAATTACCATTAAATTTTAAATTTACCATTAAATAAGGTAAAATTGGGTTTTTGGGGTAGTTTATTTTGGATCTGGTGAGTGATTTGGTCTGGTTGCTCTGCATCCAGCTGGATTCAATTCCAGTGAGGATGGGGAGGCCCTGGATCCCTGGCAGTGCCCAAAGCCAGGGTTTGGAGCAGCCTGGGACAGTGGGAGGTGGCACTGGGTGAGCTTTGAGGTCTCTTCCAACCAAAACCATCCCATGATTCCATGAGTTGGAACAACTCTTGGGGGTTAATCACAGGGCAGGATGTAAATCAGGGAGCAGGAAAAGGGGCAATGCAGGAGGGAGCATTAACCCCAAAACTGTTTGTGGGTGCAGTAGGTGACATCCTGCAGGATTCATTATGAATGTTTTCCATAGACTCCAAATGTCTTGGAGCTGTTTAAAAGGTCCCAGCTCGTGGTGAGAGGCAAACTGCAACCAGACTGTCAGCTCAGTGAGCAGAAACCTTGGGAAAGGAGGAGATCCCAAGGCAGCATTGCCATGACAGAGCAGTGTGCTGAGGAAGGAAACAGCTGTGTGACTGCAGATCCTGCTTTTTTCTCCTCCTGGTTGGATTTTTATTTTTAAGTGTAAAAGTAAGGACTTACCTGCAGCCCTGGTGTTCCTCCAAGTGGGAGAGAGGAATGCTGCTCCTTGGGGAGACCCTTCACCTCCCACCCTCACAGCTGTCCTTCCTGCAAGGTGCTGCTGGTGCAGGGACAGGAACTTTGTTGTCTCAGCTCTCCAAATGTTTATTGTCTTGGGATAATAGTAATTCTTGTTGTTAATGATGTTCTGAGCATGGTTACAAGGGAGCCAGGGTGTTTGGACTGCTGCTATTAAATGTGTTTTATAACTACTATGGGACTGTTTCAGGGAATTCTGTGTTTTCCAAGTTAGATGTGTCCTGAGTAATGAATCCTGGAGTGTTGTGTGTGTTATGTTACAGTATTTGTAGGGTCTGAACTCAGAATTTTTCATTGTCTTGTTGGCATCAGAGCCCACTACACCATTAAAGCCTCCTGCCTCACCCTGCCCAGTCCTTGTTCCTCCTGGAGTGGAGGAAACAGTTCTGGCTTATCAGGAGTGTGATATGAGCCCTGGAAGTGCCAGTTTCCACTTCCATTTTAGTGTTGCTCTGGTTTCCCCATCAGTTTTCCCCTCTCATGAGCAGATCCATGTGGGGGGAACCCTGATGGTGTGAGGTGTTTTCTGCCTTGCTTCTCTCCCAGCATGGATTTTAGAGCCCATCCTTTGTACAAGAACACCAAGACCAGTAGAGTTAAAATAATTTTTCCTTCTTCCAAGTCACACTATGCAAATTTGAGTTCTGGTGGCAGTAGAAGAACCAGGGGGGTACAGTGAGCTGGAAGTGCCCAATTTCCTGAGGCAGCATTGCTGTGAGGGCAGTCCATGGTTTCCTTTAAAGTTGCACATAATTCCTGTAAAGATTCCTGAGCTGCCAGCTCATCCTCTTGACTGAAGTCTCCTGTTGGGTGTGTGAGCTGTGATCTCTTTCCCTTGGATCCAGCCTTGATCCTTCCCTTCTCTTCCCAGTGTGACAGCGGGTCTGGCATGGGAAGGGTGGATGGTGATGATGTGAAACTTCTGATTGACTCAGGAACTCCTTGCAGTCACTTCAGTCTCCTGCCAGGTGCTGTGGGCTCTGAGCTGACCAGCTCTGGCTGCAGCTGGTGAGTAGCTCAGAGGGTGAGACAAGCTCCGTTTGGTTTCTCCCCGCAGGAAATCCATCAAGTCGCGGAGCCGCAGCCCTGCTTACTCCAGACACTCGTCCCACAGCAAGAAGCAGAGGTCTGGCTCCCGCAGCCGCCATTCCAGCATCTCCCCCAGCAGGCTGCCCCTCAACTCCAGCCTGGGAGCAGAGCTCAGCAGGAAGAAGAAGGAGCGAGCGGCCGCCGCAGCCGCCGCGGCCAAGGTGGACGGCAAGGAGGCCAAAGGCTCCCCTGTTTGCCTGGCCAGGAAGGAGAACAGCTTGGCTGAACTGAAAGAGGCTGGGGCAGAGTCTAAAAAGGTCACCAAAACTGTTAAATCCGAGAAAGCTCCGGATACAGACTCGGTTAATTTGCTGTACACAAACACAGAGCCTAAAGCCCCTGCGGAGACAGCGAAGTCCAAGGCGGAGGAGAACTCGGAGAGGAAACATCCTGTTCCAGTTAGGGATTCCAAACCCACGGGAACAAAGGACTCGAAGCCTGTAGCAGTGGCAGAGGAGCTGGTATCTCCAAAGGAGACAGACACAGCAGAGAAGGAGATTCCACCCCCTCTCCCAGCCATCAAATCCCCCCCTCCACCTCTGCCCAGCAGCACCCCTCCGCCTCCCACGCCGCCGCTGCCGCCGCTGCCTCCGTCCCCCGCCGCCCCACCTCTGCCTCCAGCCCCTCCTGTGCAGCTCCCTCCTCCAGCCCCAACGCCTTTGCCATCTTCTTCCCACCCAAGGACGTCTACTTTATCCTCTCAGGTGAACTCCCAGTCCTCTGTGCAGGTGGCTCCAAAAACCCAAGTGTCTGTGACGGCTGCTATCCCACACCTGAAAACTTCCACCCTGCCTCCGCTTCCGCTCCCCCCTATTTTAGTTGGGGAAGATGACTTGGATAGGTAAGGTCACACCAGAGCATCCCCTTTGCATTTCAGAGCAAAACCTTGAATAAAAAGGGTTTGTTTTTTTTTTTTTTTTTGGGTTAGTTTTACACCTGTAATGACACAGAGTGGTGTTGGTATAAAGGAGTTACCCAGGGCTGTTCCAGGTTTGTGTGGAGAGTTTTATGATCTCCTGCAGATTGTTGCCTCTTATCTCTGTGGGAAACAAGAGGTTTGGCTGCTGCTTGGTAAAGGTTTCACATCACTCCTTGCTCATGGTTGTTACAGGGATGGAATGTGGGGCTGGGATTTTTTGCCTCTCTTTGTGTTGGAGCTGTTTGCACACTTACTTTAAAATTTCAGGTTGCTTGTTTAATTCTTTAGAAACTTATACTCAATAGGAAAAATCATAACAATACCAATACAAGAAGACAAACCAGAGCTTTTTCTGTTCCACACAGGCCATGGCCATGTGTGAAAACCAGCATTGCTTTAATTTGTGTATTGTCTTAATTCTTGAGTAATTGATGCAATCCTTTATTGCTGAAGAAGGAGGTATTGTTTGTTTGAAAAAGTTTAAAAATGAGTGAAACTGCACCTGGTTCAACTTTATTTCTTCATTTCTGATCAAAACATGCAGGCTTGGCTCTATCCTGTAATTGTAGCTGTGGCCAGGCTGGGGGTGGTTCTGGATTTTGTGATGAGCTTGTCTGAAAACCCCACTCTGGGGTTTGCTTTTGGTGAGGAGAAAGGAGCAGAATATCCAGAATGGAGTGGAGAAGGGAAAAAAACAACCAAGTATTTGTTTTGTCTCTTCTTTTCCTAGCTGTTAATATGTTGCAGTGCTGTTAACTTAAGGTCATCACTGATATTTCTTTTTTATTTGACCTACTTAGCCTGTAGTAGCCTAAAAACTCCTGTATCCTCCCAGCCATCACTAAAGAAGTGCTGGAATTTTGGAGTAAAGCACGTTTTTAATGACCAGTGTGGGATCCCACAATTCTGACTCAAAACAATCACCCTGTGCTCAAGTGTTACACATTCTGAATAATTTCATTTATTCAGATGGATGATTGTGGTGTTGATGGCAATCAGGGAAATGTTCTCACTGCCTCCAACCTAAAAGTGAGGCTGGGTGTGTGTTTGTTGCCCTCTCTGAGCTGTGTGATGATATTAAATATTATTGGTTTGAAATCTCTGTGCTGAGCAGCTTTGAGCTGCTGATTTTCCCAGCCCAAACACCAGGCAAAGCAAATCCTGCTGCAGCATTCCCTCCTTTCCAATCCTAGAAGTTATCCTGTAAATTTTCTATTTTATTTTTTCAACCACTCACACCTAGAGCTCTTTTTTTTTTCACCAGCCAGGTGTGGCTTAGCTCTGTAGGAGTGTTTTACCCCTGACCACAGGGCTCACTGAATGGCTCTGTGTGACTTTTTCCCAATAAAAGGATGGGAAATCCCACTTGTTTTGCTGAGTCTGGTGGCAGTTCCATGTGGACCTGACTGTGCAGAATCTCACCCTTCACCAGCTGCCTTCGTTTTTTTTTTATGAGCAAAACTCTTTGAGCTGGACTTTTGTCCTTGCTGAGCCTGGGGAAAGTTCCAGCCCCAAACACAGGGAT
The DNA here is from genome assembly GCA_034336685.1 of Luscinia luscinia. Taxonomy (NCBI): domain Eukaryota; kingdom Metazoa; phylum Chordata; class Aves; order Passeriformes; family Muscicapidae; genus Luscinia; species Luscinia luscinia. The sequence continues at coordinate 4,425,902 of CM067633.1, read as the reverse complement.
GGAAATTTGGGCTTTGCAGTGTTCAAGGACAGAACACACCTTGTACAGGTGGAGAATCCTTCACCTCTCCACATCTCCCACTCCTGGAATGATTTTACACCTGGCTGGATCACTAGGAAAGGAAGAAAAGCAAATTTAGGAGGAATTGGTGCAGATTTTGTCCTGGTTTGGTGCAGCTTCCTGGGAACACAGCACTCACCTGGCTGCTGACATTCCTGCAGGTTTTTGGGGTGACACTTGTGCTGGTTTGATTTCCACCCCCTGGTGACCAGCCCAGGTGCCCTGGGGGAACTGAGCTTAGAGGAACCAAGTGCTGCTATGCAAATAGAGAACTGAGCAGATAAAAGACAAGAAAATGGGAATTTTTGGTGCAAAAGGCACTGCAGGTTCACTCTCCAGACACAGCTTTGCCCTTCCCATTCTGATCTTACAAAGAAGCTGTTTTTGAGGGCTCAGAGTTGTTTTGAGGGGTTTTTGTCTGAGTTTTTTTGTGGTTTAGTGGTGAGTGTGCCAGTGTTCATGGTTTGACTTGATCTTTTCCAGCCTTAACAATTCCATGTGATTCTCTGTAGATATTTGATTATTCTGCTCCTAAGGATTCTGCTGTCCATGAGGGGAGAGTTTCAGCCCACCCACCTCTCCCATTTCTGGTGTTTTTTGTCTTCCTCCTTCCTTAAGCTGATTTCACAAGAGATTGTCTTGCAGATTAGGCAGTGTCTTCTAAAATAATTGGGAAAACGACCTACTTCCATCAGTTCATTTATTCTGAAGTGTTAGACCTGATGGTGCAAACACCAGACCTGCTCCTGCCCTAAAAACAGACCTGGGGAGGCTGTTTGGATCTCTTTAATGTTTTTGTTTTCCTGGTGAGCCAGAGATTTGCATGGAGAATTTGTGACTGCTCAAATCTAGGAACTCTCCTCACTAAATACATGAAAGAAAAAGCAGGTTCTGCTCATGCAGCTGCTGCCAGCCCAAACCAAACTCCTGATGCATGGTAATTGGATGTAAAAAATCAACTTTTGGTTCCTCAGCAGCATTCAGGAGTTCAAGCCACATCTCAGTCCTTGCTAAGAGATTAAAAGTTTCTTGTGGAGGAAGATTTAACTCTGGGTCTGTATTTATAGTGCTCCTCACCAAGTCAAGCACTTAATTTCATGGTGATAAATGGAATGAATAGAGGAAGTAAAGATCAGAAAGTGAGGGCTGGCTGATCCCCTGAGCTGCCTCACAGGAAATTCTGAATTCTTGTTACTGATGAGTGCAAATTGAGCAAGTTCTGGTGCAGTCCTGTGTGTTCATTTTGTGATGTGTTGCACTCTGACACTTTTCTCTCCTGGTGTATTAGCATTGTAAAGTGAAGCTGGTTTATTTTATATTTGAATGTGCCAATTTTAACAGTTCACCTTGTCAAGCAGAGCTGTTGTGCTGCAGTAACTTTGTTGTTTGTTTGAGTGGCTGCTGAGTCTGACTTTTGTGTTGTATTAACTTTTCGGAGTTTAGTCCAAAGGAGATTCTTCCTCCAAAACCTGTGAAGAAGGACAGAGAGCAGAGACCACGACACTTACTCACGGACCTCCCGCTCCCCCCAGAGCTCCCTGGGGGGGACCCATCTCCTCCTGACTCCCCAGAACCAAAGGCAGCCACACCACCTCAGCAACCCTTCAAAAAGAGACCAAAGTAAGCCTGATTTCTCTTTTATTTTATTTTTTAATTTAGATCTTTGAGTCTCTTAACTCCCCAGACTGCTTTTTATATTGAGGGAAGTGAGATGGGGCAGAGACCAAGTTCCTGTTTTCTGTATTATTCAGTGTAGTGAGTGTTTCCTGTGGGTTGTCTCACATTTGGACTCTCAGCTAAAGGCAGCTTGCTCCATTAATTTGAGAATTAATGGTAGAATTTGCTGGAGTGTGTCATGTCCAATCTTCAGCCACAAAAACTCTTTTTCTCTTTGATTTAGCCAGAAGAAACCTCAGGATGAGCATCTCCTTGTAAAAATCTTGTTGCTTTCAAAAGTTGGTTGTTTCAAATGGGAGATTTGGATTTTTCATGCACTTTGTGATTGAAATGTTGGCCATGGAGCTGCAGTGGCACAGAGTGCCCAGAGAAGCTGTGGCTGCCCCATCCCTGGCAGTGCCCAAGGCCAGATTGGGATAGTGGAAGGTGTCCCTGCCCATGGCAGGGGTGGCACTGAATCATATTTCACATCCCTTCCAACCCAAACCGTTCTGGGATTCCACAATTCCATGTTCAAGGCATAGAGAACTTCCTTTGATAACAAATTTAGCATCCTCTGATGTTTTGTAACAGAGTGTTTTAAATAAAAATCAAACATCCAGCATCCTGCAAAATATCCCAGACACTCATTTTCACCCTGCTAAGAGGTTAAAGGTTTCTTGTGGAGGAAGGTTTAAATCTGGGTCTGTATTTATACTGCTCCTCACCAAGTCAAGCACTTAATTTCATGGTGATAAATGGAATGAATAGAGGAAGTACAGATCAGAAAGTGAGTGCTGGCTGATCCCCTGAGCTGCCTCACAGGAAATTCTGAATTCTTGTTACTGATGAGTGCAAATTGAGCAAGGTCTATGTGTACCCTGTGATAATGCCATCCACGATAATATTTCTGCTCAGCACTACTGGGAATAGTTGGAATTATACATCAAAACCACTGAACACTCCAACTCTCAGAGTGCAGACGTGCCTGAGCTTGGGTCTTAGGGCTGCACACAGTGTGTTTTGTGGCTGGGCACGAGGTGTGTGACAGATCCTCCCTGGTGCAGAATCTGCTGTCCTCGCTACGGGGAGAGGAGGCAGACGGAGAGCGACTGGGGCAAGCGCTGCGTCGACAAGTTCGACATCATCGGCATCATCGGGGAGGGCACCTACGGGCAGGTCTACAAGGCCAAGGACAAGGACACAGGTGAGCCTGGCTGCAGGGAGCCCCACCTCAGGGCTGGGGGGTGCTCAGCTCCCTGCCTCTGCTGCCCTGCAGAGCTCCAGTCACCCAGCCCTTCCTGAGGGGCACAAGGGCAGAGATCTGCAGTCTTGAGTTTAGGTTTCTGCTCTGCTGGTGAGGTCCTGTGCTCTGGGGTGGGGTTTGACACCTGGGCAGAAGGTTTTGGTGATGCCAGCTGAACCCCTGCTTTATAAATTGTCACATTTTATTGCAGCATAGCTTGGGAAATTCCAGTCTAAACTTGTGTTCCCCCTTTGTGGTGGATCAGGTTAGGAAAAGCACAGGTGCCATGCGAGAATCCAAACCCAGATGTCGTGTGAAGTCCTGTGCTCTGGGGTGGGTTTTGACACGTGGTCAGAAGGTTTTGGTGATGGCAGCTGAACCCCTGCTTTATAAATTGTCACATTTTATTGCAGCAGAGCTTGGGAAATTCCAGGCTAAACTTGTGTTCCTCCTTTGTGGTGGAGCAGGTTAGGAAAAGCACAGGTGTCATGTGAGATCCTGTGCCCTGGGTGGGATTTGACACCTGGGCAGAAGGTTTTGGTGATGACAGGTTCCAGCTGAACCCCTGCTTTTTAAATTGTCAGATTTTATTGCAGCAGAGCTTGGGAAATTCCAGTCTAAACTTGTGTTCCCCCTTTGTGGTGGATCAGGTTAGGAAAAGCACAGGTGCCATGCGAGAATCCAAACCCAGATGTCGTGTGAAGTCCTGTGCTCTGGGGTGGGTTTTGATACGTGGTCAGAAGGTTTTGGTGATGGCAGCTGAACCCCTGCTCTTTAAAATTGGCACATTTTATTGCAGCAGAGCTTGGGACATTCCTGAGTAAACTTGTGTTCCTCCTTTGTGGTGGATCAGGTTAGGAAAATCACAGGTATCGTGCAAGAATCCTAAATGTGAGCTCCTGTGCCCTGGGTGGGGTTTAACACCTGGTCAGAAGGTTCTGGTGATGCCAGCTGAACCCCTGCTTTCTAAAATTGTCAGACTTTATTGCAGCAGATTTTGGGAAATTCCAGGCTAAACTTGTGTTCCCCCTTGGTGGTAGAGCAGGTTAGGAAAAACAGATATTGTGTGACATCCTGTGCCCTGGGTGGGGTTTAACACCTGGTCAGAAGGTTCTGGTGATGCCAGCTGAACCCCTGCTTTCTAAAATTGTCAGACTTTATTGCAGCAGATTTTGGGAAATTCCAGGCTAAACTTGTGTTCCCCCTTGGTGGTAGAGCAGGTTAGGAAAAACAGATATTGTGTGACATCCTGTGCCCTGGGTGGGGTTTGACACCTGGTCAGAAGATTGTTGTGATCACAGGTGCCAGGTGAACCCCTGCTTTTTAAAATTGTCAGACTTTATTGCAGCAGAGCTTGGGACATTTCAGAGTAAACTTTTGTTGCTCCTTTGTAGTGGAGCAGCTTAGGAAAAGCACAGGTATCGTGTGACATCCTGTGCCCTGGGTGGGGTTTGACACCTGGTCTCAAGATTGTTGTGATCACAGATTCCAGCTGAACCCCTGCTTTTTAATTTGTCAGATTTTATTGCAGCAGAGTTTGGGAAATTCCAGGCTAAACTTTTGTTCCCCCTTTGTGGTAGAGCAGATTAGAAAAATCTCAGGTATCGTGTGACTATCCTAGCAGAGAAATTAAACTAAAACGAGCAGAGTGGTAACTAAAGCTGCCTCTGCTGTCCCTTACTGGGCATTTGCCATGCTCAGAGCTGCTCCCTGGGAGTGCCCTGGGCAGGCTGTGACCCTGCTGTGCTGCAGGTGAGCTGGTGGCTCTGAAGAAGGTGCGCCTGGACAATGAGAAGGAAGGGTTCCCCATCACCGCCATCCGCGAGATCAAGATCCTGCGGCAGCTCATCCACCGCAGCGTGGTCAACATGAAGGAGATCGTCACGGACAAGCAAGATGCACTGGATTTCAAGAAGGACAAAGGTACAGATGTGCTGCAGCCCCTTGGTTTAGTGTAAAACTCACCTCTGGGGTGGGTTTGTTGCTTTGTGTTCCTGGCTCTGGCCTCGCCTCAAAGGACAGATTCCAGTTGGAGTTGATCAAAGGTGATTGCGTTGCTGTGGAGTGTTTAAAAGAAAAAAAGCATTTACAGAGTCACTTTAGTGGCAACAAGCTTACTAATAGTGTGAAAAGCTCTTTGTGCTCGGTCACTGTGGAAAAAGAGAGGTTTAGCTTCCCACTGGTTTTTGTTTGGGACTTTCCCTTCCAGGAGAGAGAAGGGAACAACCCAAACACAGTTCAAACCATGCATGGCGGTGATCCTTCAACAAATTGTCTTGTAAGAAAATAACCAAAGCATAGAGGTGAAGGTGGCCAGAGCTTCAGAGGAGTTTATTTGGAGTAGATATTCAATTTCAGATGTCAGCTTGGTGGGGCTACTTTGTTGTTTTGGGGCTTTTTTACCCTTTGAGGGTCAAGGACACCCAATAAGCCCAAAACAGCACAGGACTGTTAAAAAAACAAACAATTCCAGCAGAATTGTGCACAATAAAATCTCTCTCAACAATTTAATCTCCTTTCATTCCTCCTCTTTTTTTTATGTCTCTCCTGTTGTTTTTAACCATTTCTCTGTTTATTATCCCAGGTGCCTTTTACCTTGTGTTTGAGTACATGGACCATGACCTAATGGGGCTGCTAGAATCTGGCTTGGTACATTTCTCAGAGGACCATATCAAGTCTTTCATGAAACAGTTAATGGAGGGTCTGGATTACTGTCACAAAAAGAATTTCCTTCATCGAGACATCAAGTGCTCCAACATCTTACTGAACAACAGGTAACCTAGGAGGGAGTGAATCCACCTGGAGATCTGTGCAAGCTCTTTTCCCTAAAAAAATTCTCTGGGACATTGGCCTGTTGGGAAGGGTTTGTGGTACAGATGACACTGAATTATTTGTGGTGTTTTTGGTTTTTTTTAAACTTTGTAACTCCTTGAAGCATTCAGTCAGAAGTGGAGAATTCATCTTGGCATATCCAGCAGTAATTCCTGCAAATGTGGCTTTGTGAGGTTTTCTGCTCCAGGGGTGGTTTCCTCACCCTTTCACTGGCATTTAAGTAGGAGTTTGGTTCTGATGGGTGCCTGACAGCTCAATGCATTCCATAATTCTGTGATTTAACTGTGATTTAAACCAGGGGCTGGTTTTTTGTCTTTCAGTGGGCAGATCAAACTTGCAGATTTTGGGCTCGCCCGACTCTACAGCTCAGAGGAGAGGTGAGGAGGGGGAAAGGATTTATCTGGGTGGGATGAGCTTCTTTCTTCTTAATATCCACATCATCCCTCACTTGGAAGTCCTGAGAAATTATTTTCAGTGGTATCATCCAGCTCCAGCTGTTGGACAAATACGCTCCTGGCTGGTGTTGAGAACTTTTCATTAGAAGAGCAGCTCAGAAAGAGCCAAAACTTCTCTGCTTGCCTTTAACCTGCCCTGGAATGGGTTTTGCTCCAAAATCAGTCAGCATTTGGTGATGGAAGCTTGCTGAGGGTCAGGGATTTTCAGTCTTGGCTACCTACAGCAAATCCTGATTCCTGTAAAATCCTGTAACATCCATGGTACCTCCTCAGCTGTTTGTAACTGAGGAAATGTAAACACTTGAAACCCCCCCTGCTGCCACCAACAGCTGGGATGAAAAAGGAGCAATTTTTCAGGGTTTTGTGGCTCTTGGGATGAGTTTTTATTTGTGTTTTTTTTTTGCTTTGCAGCCGTCCCTACACCAACAAAGTGATCACGTTGTGGTACCGACCCCCAGAACTGCTGCTCGGGGAGGAGCGTTACACCCCTGCCATCGACGTGTGGAGCTGTGGGTGAGTCCTGCTGGCCCCTCCTGAGCACTCCTGGGGGAGCAGCTGGGCCAGTTCCCACTGCTGGAGCTGTCCCAGTGTCCTGGTTTGAAGGACAGGTGTCTGCCAATAAAGGCAGAAGCTTCTCTTTGAAATTGAGAATGTAAACTCCCTCCCTCTAAATTATTATAATTTTGAAATTAAAGGGCTCTCTGGCAAAGATATGGGAATTAGGAATAACAGTTATTTACTAGGAAAACTAAAATAGAAATGCAGTATTACAAAGAACAATCCCAAACACTGCCAGAGTCAGAATCCAAGCTGACACCCGTCAGTCAGGCAGGGTGTTGGCAGCAGTCCCATTCACTGCCTCACCTGGCTTCAACAGCTGGTGACAGAATTCACATTTTGGCCACATCAACCCTACACACCCAACCACTTCTGTCCCAGGAGTACTTCACAGTGCTGTGCTCTGAGGACAGATGTGTGTCCCCTCATTAAAACCACTCAGTAAATCTCCTAGAATGAGGTTTTCCTTGGTTTTGAAATAAGAAGAGGTAAAAAATATCAAATTTTCACTATTTAAAATGCAAACCAGCCTGATATTGATGTCCCCTGTAGATCAAGAGGGGTGACACATTTGCCCTGTGCTGCTTACTCCTTCAGTGCATTTTTAGAGAATTTTTCTCTAAATTCTTTAAGTTGGTCTTTACCACTGTTTTTTTTAATTTTTTTTTCAGCTACAACATTTTTTAAGTAGAGATTTCATGTCTCAGGAAGTTTCAGTAGTACAGGAAGTTTGGTGAGCAGGAGTCTGGGCAGTTCAGCCACAAAAATTTTCCTAAGAGATTGAGAAGCAGAAACTGGAGAATTCAGCAGTGAAACTGAGGCTGGATTCCCCAGAGTGTGCACTTCCCTCTGGGATGTTCCCTCAGCAGAGTTTATAACACAAGGAGAGGTTGGGAAAACCAGTAATTAATTATAATTACTGACTGTGAGGCCCAGTTCCTGTTCCAGGTGCATGGGGTTACTCCCATTCCAGCCAGGTGCCAGGCACGGATTCCTGGTGGATAAGGAGAGATGTTGAGGGCTCAGAGATTCCCTTTCCTTCTCCCTTTCCTTCTCCCTTTCCTTCTCCTTTCCTTCTCCCTTTCCTTCTCCCTTTCCTTCTCCCTTTCCTTCTCCCTTTCCTTCTCCCCTTTCCTTCTCCCTTTCCTTCTCCTTTCCTTCTCCCTTTCCTTCTCCCTTTCCTTCTCCCTTTCCTTCTCCCTTTCCTTCTCCCTTTCCTTCTCCCTTTCCTTCTCCCTTTCCTTCTCCTTTCCTTCTCCTTTCCTTCTCCCTTTCCTTCTCCCTTTCCTTCTCCCTTTCCTTCTCCCTCTCAGCAATACAGGAGCTCTGTGTGCCCAAACCCAGCTCCTCTGCTGGCCCTGCCAGCCACAGGCAGCAGAGGGAAGTTAAAAACCCAAACAAAAACCAAAGCTGGAGGAAATAGCTCTGAGCTCTTTTCTCTTGTCATGCTGACACATCCTCCTTTCCCTACAAAGAGTTAACGTGGCAGGGGCTTCCTGCACAGAGCAGCCACTTGCAGGAGGTGATTCCCAGGAGCCCAGGGCTGGGCACTGCATACACACAGGTCACTTTGTCACTACAAGCCCTGATGCAAATCACCCTCCTCAGGCAAAGCTGCTCCCCAGCACGAGCGCTGCGTGTTCAGACGCTCATCCCCAGGGTTTGCTGTCGTGACCTCTTGCTTTTCCTCCTTCCAGCTGTATCCTCGGGGAACTGTTTACAAAGAAGCCTATTTTTCAAGCCAATCTGGAACTGGCTCAGCTTGAATTAATCAGGTAAAGCTTTGCACACGCATGTCTGTGAGGGGAGGTGCTGCAGGAGCTGCTCCCGCACACAGGCAGCGAGTTAGGAGGGCTCTGTTCTTTAACCTGCCTGGAAAACAGGGCCAGGAATGCAAATGGGAATGGCCAGGTGTCCACACCTACCTCAGGTGTGTGGTTGCTGATTTATGGACCCTCAGTAAACCTTTGCTGTTTGCTGAGTCCAAAAATCATGAACCTAAATTGCTTCTCACACTGGAAGTTTGAATCCTGGAATGGTTTGGGTTGGGAGGGACCTTAAATCCCACCCACTGTCCCATGTGCAATGCACAGGACCTGTGCCCAAACAGAGGGCCAGCACAAAGAAACCCAAATATTCCCAGAGTGCAAGGAGGGAATGAAATTTCCTCTGCAAGTGGAATCCAGCTGTGGGCACTCACAGAACCATGGAATGGTTTGGGTTGGGAGGGACATTAAATCCCATCCAGTGCCAGCCCTAACATGGACAGGGGCACCTCTCAGTGTCCCAGGTTGCTCCAACCCTGACCAGCCTGGCCTTGGACACTTCCAAAGTGGTCACAACTTCTCTGGTCAGCCTCTGCCAGAGCCTCACCACCCTTATTGTAAAAAAACTAAAATTCAGTGAGTTTAGAAAGCTTAAAGAAACATTAAGACTTTAAAATCTATAGTAAGAAAAATAAAATGTCATTATTTTGAGTGATTTATATACTCCAGCTCAGCATTTTCCTCTTCCTGATACCTCCTTTTCCAACACCTCACCTGAGCTGTGCCCAGCCCTGGGTGATTCCTGCTTAGGAGGGTGTTTTCTCTTGGTGGCTCTGCTGCTCCTGGCTGAGTTGCAGCTGGCTGACTGTGCTTCCCTGCTCCCCAGCCGGCTCTGTGGGAGCCCCTGCCCAGCAGTGTGGCCAGATGTCATCAAGCTGCCCTACTTCAACACTATGAAGCCCAAGAAGCAATACCGGCGGCGCCTGCGGGAGGAGTTCTCCTTGTGAGTGGGGCTGGGCTCCTGTTCCCCCTGCAGACCCCTCATGTGCCCCAGAGGGGCTCCTGTTCCCCCTGCAGACCCCTCATCTGCCCCAGAGGGGCTCCTGTTCCCCCTGCAGACCCCTCATCTGCCCCAGAGGGGCTCCTGTTCCCCCTGCAGACCCCTCATCTGCCCCAGAGGGGCTCCTGTTCCCCCTGCAGACCCCTCATCTGCCCTAGAGGGGCTCCTTGTTCCCCCGCAGACCCCTCATGTGCCCCAGAGGGGCTCCTGTTCCCCCTGCAGACCCCTCATCTGCCCCAGAGGGGTTCCTGGGGCTGGGCTGGGCTCCTGTTCCCTCTGCTAACCCCTCATCAGCCCCTGAGGGGTTCCTGGGGCTGGGCTGGGGTTCCTGTCCCCTCTGCAAACCTCTCATCAACCCCAGAGGTGTTTCTGGGCTGGGCTGGGCTCCTGTTCCCCCTGCAGACCCCTCATCTGCCCCCAGAGGGGTTCCTGGGGCTGGGCTGGTCTCCTGTCCCCTCTCTAAACCCCCTCATCAACCCTAGAGGAGTTTCTGGGGCTGGGGTCCCTGTCCCCTCTGCAAACCCCCTCATCTGCCCAAGAGGGGTTCCTGGGACTGGGGGCTGGGTTGGGCTAGCTCCTGTCCCCTCTCCAAACCCCTCATCTGTCCCCAGAGAGGTTCCTTTGGCTGAGTCCTTGTCCCTTGTCCAAACTCCCCCATCAACCCCAGAGAGGTTCCTGGGGCTGACACTGCACTGTGCTCCTGTCCCTTCTCCAAACCCCTCATCAACCCCAGAGGGGTTCCTGGGGCTGGACTGGGTTCCTTGTCCACTCTTCAAACACCTTTCCACCTCCAGAGAGGTTCTTGGGGCTGGACTGCACTGGGAGCCCTCCTGGAATTGTGACATTTTCAGGGGCTTGGACTCCCTGTCCCCTCTCCAAACCCCTCATCCACCTCCAGAGAGGTTCCTGGGACTGGGCTGGGCTCCTTGTCCATTCTAGAAATACATTTTTCCACCTCCAGAGAGGTTCCCTGGGGCTGGGGACTGCACTGGGAACCCTCCTAGAACTGTGGAACTTCAGGGGGATGTTCTCTGAGTCAGAAGAAGGAACAGAACACAGAGATAATGCCCAAGAATTTTTATTTTGTCTCATATTTATTACTATATGTTAAAAACTCTAAATTTAAAACCTTTCACTATATGAAATTATACACTTTTATTTTAACTACACATTCATGACTTTAACTTATCACTCAAATTTGGGAGCCTTTTCTAAGCCTTTAAGTCAAAAGCAGTGTTCTTCCAGGGGTCAGTGTTAGAAAGCACAGAAAGTTCAGAACTCTCTGGGTTCTGGGCTGTGAGATAATCTTGTGGGAATTGTGGCTTCTCATAAATGGCAAAATACAGAGTGGAAATATCATGGAATATCCTCAGCTGAAAGGGACTTACAGGGATCATCCAGTGCAGCTCAGACACCCCAAAACTCCCACCCTGTCCAAACTCTCCTGGAGCTCTGGCAGCTTTGGGGCTGTCCCCATTCCCTGGGGAGTCTGTTCAGTGCCTGAGCACCCTCTGGGATAAAAACCTTTCCCAAAAATCCGTCCTAAACCTCCCCACACCTGGTCCTGCCCTGCTGCTGCATCAGGAGCAGTGACCTCTGGCTGTGTGGGTTACCTTTAGGTGTCCTCACTCTGAGCTTTTCCACACATTTCCATGAACTCAGCCACATTTCCCCCTCTCCCCACAGCATCCCCTCGTCTGCCCTGGACCTGCTGGACCACATGCTGACCCTGGACCCTGGCAAACGCTGCACAGCAGAGCAGGCCCTGCACAGTGACTTCCTGAAGGACGTTGACCTCAGCAAAATGGCACCTCCAGAGTAAGTCCCAGCTGCCATCCCCCCACCATGAGCTTTGGCAGGGAGACAAGGTGGTTTTTTCAGTCAAAATTGTCATTTCTGGGTTTTTCTCTCCACTCTGCCCTTGTGTTTGGCTGTGTGGTTGGGCAAAAGGCTTTGCTTTTCTGCCTGATGCCCAGTTTAATGTTTAAGAGATGCTCTAAAGCTCTGCTGTAGGATGTGCAGGAGTAGATGTAGCACAACCCTGTCTCTGCCATGGAGAACTGCTAGGCCTCATTAAGGCTGTGTGTTAATTGACTGCAAGGGTTGAGCAGTGGCACTCAATTTTCTCCATTCCAACCAAGCAGATGATAAAACTATGACTGGTTTGTGTGAAAAATGCAGCCACAGCTTTTGAGATCCCTGTTAGCTTCAGTGTTCCTCAAGGGCTCTTCCTGATGCTCCCAAACTGCTGGTTTTGTGTGCCCTGCAGTGAGATCCCAGCACGTCCAGGGATGAGATCCCAGTGCTGAGTAAATGATTTTTGCACTGGCTCTAGGCCCTGCCCCTTGCTGTGACAGTCTGGCTGCAGTCAGGGGTGATGGAATCCCAGCATGGTTGGGTTGGAAGGGACCTTAAAACTCACCCAGTCCCACCCCTGCCACCTTTCACTATCCCAGCTTGATCCAAACTGCCTTGGACCCTTCCCAGCTTCTCTGGGAATCACATTCCACCCCTCCAGCTCCCTCACAGGGAGGAATTTCTTCCCAAATCCCTTCCTGAGTCCATTTCTCCATCTGTAAAAGTGGAGCAACATCACCTGGATTTACAAAGTTGCATCCCTCAATGATTTGGGGAGAAAGGACATTAAATCCCATCCAGTGCCACCCCTGCCATGGGCAGGGACCCCTCCCACTGTTGGGAAGGATGAGGGGTTGACAGGAAGGTCTTACAGATATGTATGTGCAACAGAAAGATTTTTTAATGTAGAATTTGAAGAAGGTATAGAGATGATAGTAAGTTTTGATGTAGAAAAAAAGAATTGCTGAGCCAGTTTTACTGGGTAACTAAGAAAGCAAAGGGCAAGTGAGTTGGAAGGGGCCTTTATGGCTTAAAGAATAAATTTACTTTAAACAAAATATGTTTTTACTAAGTAAAAGGATTTTTACAGACAAACAAAAATGCTATGTTGCAAGTAGAGAAGATTTTTGAATTTTCTACTGCAAGAAAACTGAAAAACAACTTTTAGCTTAAACTTTTAACATACTAACTTTTTTGTGATTGGAAAATCCTAACAAGAATATGGTAATGTTAGTAGTTATGTGTCCTGGTTTGAAGGACAGGTGTCTGCCAATAAAGGCAGAAGCTTCTCTTTGAAATGGAGAATGTAAACCTCCTCCCTCAAAATTATTATAATTTTGAAATTAAGGGGGTCTCAGGCAGAGATATGGGAATTAGGAATAACAGTTCTTTACTAGGAAAATTAAAATAGAAATGCAGTATTACAAAGAACAATCCCAAAACACTGCCAGAGTCAGAATCCAAGCTGACACCCGTCAGTCAGGCAGGGTGTTGGCAGCAGTCCCATTCAATGGTGGCTGCATCCTCCTGCAGTGGCAGATGTGGTTCAGCTGGAGCAGTGCTCCTGTAGAAGGTGCAGTTTCCTCTGAAGGTCCAGGGATGATGTGGAAAGGTCTGGTTTTCCTCTGGAATGCAGTGGAAAAGGCTGCTCTGGTGTTCCAAATCTCAGTTTTTGTCTGTGTAGGAAAGGCTTGGCTCCTCCCCCTGGGTGGAGCATCTCCCAGTGGGATGATGGAATTTTCTCAGTCATGCCCTGGGACTCAATGGCCATGAACAGGAGATATCTCCTGGAGGGAGGATGGGCTGTGGAAAGATAAAGATGATTGTCTCAGCTGGTTTTTAACAGTTGGCCCATTAACAGGAGATATCCCCACAGAGATAAGGAATCACCGCCTCACCTGGTTCTTAACACTTGGCCCATTAACAGGAGATATCTCCTGGAGGGAGGGTGGATCATGTGGAAAGATAAAGATGATTGCCCAGCTGGTTTAAAGATGCCCATTAGCAGATAATATGCGCCATGAGATCAGGGTCACTGCCCCACCAGCTTCAACTGATAGTGATAGAATCCACATTTCTGGCCACATCAACCCAACACAGCCTGGTTTCCCTGCCATGTTTTGCTCTCTTGCAGCCTCCCCCACTGGCAGGATTGCCACGAGCTGTGGAGCAAGAAGCGGCGGCGGCAGCGGCAGAGCGGGGTGGCCGTGGAGGAGCCTCCAGTATCAAAAGTTTCTCGGAAAGAAACTACCTCTGTTACAAGCACAGACACTGTGAAAAACAACAGCAGTCCTGTGCCCCCCCAGCCTGCCCAGCTCAAAGCAGAGCCTGGTGCTGCAGATGCAGTAGGTCAGTGCTCACCTGGGGCTGGAAGAGGTTCCCAGTGTGTTCCCTCCCTGGGTGTGGGAGGTTTGTGGCTGGTTTTTAAGCCAGTCTGGTTCTTTCACCTCTAATTCTGCAGAAAGGGCATTCCAGGCTCTTCCTGTCCTCGTTTCTTTTATTTATTTTTTTTTTCTCCTCTCTCTGCTGTGAAGAAGCAGAAGGTTCTGTCTGGTCTTCAGAAGTCACTGATGAGCTGACTGTGAATTTGTTCTGAGCTGTGTTATTAGTTCTAAAAGAGGCTGAATGATGAAAGGAGTTGTTGAGTCACTTGAGCCAGTGGAGGAACAAATCATAGGAATCATAGGCTGCAAGGTGGAGCCGGGTTCAGGGTGTGCTAATGAGCTGAAGTTTGATCTTGTTGATAAATTATATGAGGATTAGGTATGGGAAGTGTCATGCTGGTGGGTAAAAATGTACATTATTGCAGTTTGCTGCAGAAAAGGTCATCCAGAGTGGCAGCACCTGGACTTGTGCACTGTTCCAAGCAGTGACCAACTCCCCCTGTGTCCAGAAAATAGTTGGAGGGGAGGAATGTGGATTTACACAAAGCTGCCCTGATTATTCTGTAGAAGCCTTAAAAAACCCAGATATGGGCTAAGGCTTCCTTTGTGTCCAATGCTGACAAGTAACAAGGAAGACAGTTCTTGCTCCAGGGAATGCACAATCCATGTGTTCAGTGAAACATGGCAGATGGACAAAAGGTGGTGCTTGGATTAACAAACAGCTGGGGAAAGAATGTCCCACTCTCTGTTGCCTACCAGCAAGAGAAGCTCCATTTTGAGCTGCTGAAACCAAACCCTTGCACCCTTATTCCCAAAAAGTTCCAGCGTTGCTGTCAGCGTGAAGGGACACCCTTGTCACTTGTCATTGGGCTGTGAAGGGAGGTGGTGCCACTCCCAGGATGTATTTTAGGATAACCTGGATCCTTGCAGGTCAGGACAGAGTCCTGTGATCCCAGGCCAGCTCCCAGCAAGGAATTGCCTTCTGCTTGACCTAATTCCTTGTGCTGTGTCAGGGAACACGCCCTTCCTCCACCCCCAGGAGCAGCTCAGCCCCATCCTGGGAAACCTTCCTGTGCAGGAGGCAGTGATTTGGGTCTGTGGGATCTCAGGGGGGCCAGGCTGTGACTGCCCTGCTGTGGGCTCAGGGCTTCCATTGCCCCTCTCCCCCCACAGCATAGCCTGGTGTCCTTGGGGTGCCCCCACTTCCCAAACCTGGGAATGGGGGGTGTGAGCTGATTCTGAGCAGCAGCCACGTGTGCAGGGGGTTTGGGGAGGTTTGGGGCAGTGCAGCAGCAGCTCTGTGGGTGCAGTGGGTTTGGGGCAGTGCAGCTCCTCTGTGGGTGCAGTGTGTGTGCAGTGGGTTTGGGGAGGTTTTGGGGCAGTGCAGCAGCAGCTCTGTGTGTGCAGTGGGTTTGGGGAGGTTTGGGGCAGTGCAGCTCCTCTGTGTGTGCAGTGGGTTTGGGGAGGTTTTGGGAGGGTTTGGGGCAGTGCAGCAGCTCTGGGTGCAGTGTGGGTGCAGTGGGTTTGGGGAGGTTTTGGGAGGTTTGGGGCAGTGCAGCAGCTCTGTGTGTGCAGTGTGGTGCAGTGGGTTTGGGGAGGTTTTGGGAGGTTTGGGGCAGTGCAGCAGCTCTGTGTGTGCAGTGTGGGTGCAGTGGGTTTGGGGAGGTTTTGGGAGGTTTGGGGCAGTGCAGCTCGTCTGGGTGTGCAGTGGGTTTGGGGAGGTTTGGGGCAGTGCAGCTCCTCTGTGGGTGCAGTGTGTGTGCAGTGGGTTTGGGGAGGTTTTGGGAGGTTTGGGGCAGTGCAGCACCTCTGTGGGTGCAGTGTGTGTGCAGTACCACGGGGTGCTGCTGCCGTGCCATGAGAGCAGGGGCTGGGGGAGTGCATCCCAAAATCCTCCTCACAGAGCATCCCTGCTTCCCCCAGCCTGGGGACACAGACATGGGGTGCTCAGGGGCTGTGGGGTGTGGACAAGGGGCACTCCATGCTGGATCATGGCTGTGGGATGTGGGCAGCAGGTGTTGCTGGCTGTGGGATGTGGGGGAGGGATGCTCCTTGCTGTCAGATGTGGATCATGGCTCTGGGATGGGGAGAAGGGGTGTTCCTGGCTGTGGGATGTGAAGAAGGGGTGTTTATTGCTGTGGGATGTAGATCATGGCTCTGGGATGTGGAAATGGGGTGTTCATTGCTGAGTGGTGTGGATCATGGCTCTGGGACATGGGGACCAGGTGTTCCTGGCTGTGAGATGTGGATCATGGCTGTGGACGTGGGGAAGGGCTGTCCATTGCCCTGGGGTGTGGGGAAGGGCTGTGCATTGCCCTGGGGTGTGGAGAAGGGCTTTGCATTGCCCTGGGAGGTGGAGAAGGGCTGTGCATTGCCCTGGGATGTGGGGAAGGGCTGTGCATTGCCCTGGGATGTGGGGAAGGGCTGTGCATTGCCCTGGGATGTGGGGAAGGGCTGTGCATTGCCCTGGGATGTGGGGAAGGGCTGTGCATTGCCCTGGGATGTGGGGAAGGGCTGTGCATTGCCCTGGGATGTGGGGAAGGGCTGTGCATTGCCCTGGGATGTGGGGAAGGGCTGTCCTTTGTTCTGTTACATGGAGAAGGGCTGTCCATTGCTCTGGGGTGTAGCAGAGGGCTGTTTATTGCTCTGGGATGTGGGGAAGGGCTGTGCATTGCCCTGGGGTGCGGGGAAGGGCTGTTCTTTGTGCAGCACCAAGCTCCCAAAGCTCACTCCCCTCTGTGGCTCCCCGTGTGTCCCGCAGGCCTGGGCGACATCACGCAGCAGCTGAACCAGAGCGAGCTGGCCGTGCTGCTGAACCTGCTGCAGAGCCAGACCGACCTGAGCGTGCCACAGATGGCCCAGCTGCTCAACGTCCACTCCAACCCCGAGATGCAGCAGCAGCTGGAGGCTCTCAACCAGTCCATCACAGCCCTGACCGAGGCCACGGCGCAGCAGCAGCAGCAGCACGAGCCGGCGGCCGAGGAAGCCGTGGAGGAGCCGCCTGCTGTGGAGGTGATGGAGGAGCAGCAGACTCCAGAGGCAGCCAGCGCTCAGGGAGACATGCAGAACGTGCTGGCAGTTCTGCTGAGTCAGCTGATGAAGAGCCAGGAGCCTGGGATCACCCTGGAGGAGAGCAACGGGGAGAAGAGCAACGAGCAGCGGGCGCCCAGGAAAACCCCGACGAGGCATCCCGAGGAGAGCACAGGTAAAGAGAGGGAGCAGCACAGCTGACTGGGGAGCAGGGAGAGCATCCCAGAGAGTGCTGCTGCTTCAGCTGCAGCCAGGAATAATGAGAGCTTGGAGTGTTGGGAGAGAAGGCAGCAGGGGAGTGGATGGGAGGAGGGATGTGAAGAGAAAAGAGCCTCACCCCCTCTCTGCGGTAAGTGCTGGACTGCTCAGGAGGTTGAACAGCTGCAAACAGCCTAAGCAGGTAAAAAACCCTAAAATCCACAGTGCTCCACTGTGAGTGGGCCAGTGAAGGTGAATTGGAGGTTTTGGGGTTTGGCCAAAATTGCAAGGGAAGTTTGGAGGGTCAGTTCTTCCTCAAACCCCCCCAGCAATCAGTTTGCACAGCCAGGAGTTTTTTTGCACAGGGTGCTGCTGCATCTCTGCTTTTTTTCCCCAGCTCTTTTTCACCATCCCCACCCTGCCCTCTTAAAAAACTTTTAAAAAATTAAAATAAACCTGCAGAGATGATTTTAAAGATCTGAAATAGTGGTGAGTGCTGAAGGGAGGGATAGTGGCAGCTGTGTAGGTAAAACCTGAGCATCCACAAGTGCCTGGTTCTACCTGGAGCTGACTTGGAGCCCTAAAAACTCAGCAGCTCCTGAAGCTGAACCAAACCACTGCTTCTTATAGCAAGACTTAAAAAAAAAAACCCTGCTTGTGTCAGTGAGCTCTGGATTTCCTTTCCAAAGGTGAGTGTAAATGTCTCCATGTCTTTTTTTTTGTTTCTGTTGATTTTTTGAATTTATTAGCAACAGCCTGTGACGACCTCACCAAATTGTAGAAGCGCCTCCTGAGTTTGTCTCAGACTCTCCGGGGAGTTTCATGTTTTGGCCCGATCCCACCTCCTGCAAT